>OMLC01057605.1:0-11195 GCA_900302585.1 Regalecus glesne
TGCATATAAAAATATCCCTGTCACTCTTTTTTATCTGATTTTTATCATGTGGTGTATCTCTACCTTGAGCTAAGGAACTCTACCAGAGGCCTGATAGTTTGAGGTTTCTGTGCAGTATTTAAATTGTTCCAGCACTCTTTGAGAACTTAGATATTGTTCCTGGAATCTACTACAGTCCCTTTCCCAGTTTAGGGTCATAGCCGCTGGTGCTCCTATTATCACTGGGACTACTGTGGATTTCATCTTCCACATCCAATCTAGTTCTTCCTTCACAGCTTGGTATTTATTCTTTTATTTTGTTCTTTTTTCCTGATAGTGCCACCACAAAGGATTGCTGTATTAATCAATACCATTGTCCTACACTCATTGTCAATCAGGACAATGTCTGGCTGGTTAATTAGTACCTACTTGTCAGTCTAGAACTTGCTCTCATGCTACTATGACCAGAGCCTCAGTGCTGTCCTTCCTCTTAGACGTTTTTAGTCACTTCCAGGATTTTTTGATTATCAGCTGCATTTTCTATCTGACCATGGCATATCCCATAGAGGGGCTTGGTTTTCCATGATGCCTCTTCTTCTTTTTCCTCCTCATTCTGTTTTCTGCTGTGTGAGGGACTCATACAAGGGGACTCTCTTTCTGATGTACTCATTGATTTTCCTTTTTTCAATCTCAATTGTGACTCTGACACTAACCCTCAGCCCCCATCTGTTCACATATCATATAGTCTCAGACTACTGGACCGTGGGTGGAGCCCTCCATGCAATGTAATGAGTTTACTGATATCTGTAGCTTTTGCCCCCTTCTTGAGCTGGTTTATTATTCCAGCCGGGAATCTAATAACAGGTAAGACATGTGTTGGTGGTCAGGTTCTTATTTCCCCTATTGAGCTGGCTTCACAAGACCTGCCTCACTCTGGAGGTATTTGGTTGTAGCTAACTTGCCTCCTTATGGTTTCCACATGCCTATGGAATGTCTAGATAGTTGTGACTATTCTGTATTTCTGTCACCATGATATGTGATAGACACCTTCAGTCCTAATCACCTCTCTTCTTTTTACCACCATTTGACTTCACTTATCCAGTCTGAATGACCTCTGAACTTCATCAGTGTAGAGCTTGGTGAGGTGGATCAGCGAGTCAATGTCTCACTCATTCCTGGCATACACCTTGAAGTCATCCATGTAGAGGAGATGACTGATGGTAAATCTACGTTTGAACCTGTATCAACATCCACTATTTGCGATGACCTCACTGAGTCTATGCAGAAGAGCAGCTTGGAAAGTGCAACACCTTGGTATAGGCCATATGTGAAGGCTACCTATGTGGTTATCTTTAAGTTGGCCTCTATCTCAGGTCTGAGATAGTTGGCTGGTATAGAATTTTGGAGTCTAAGCCATGGGACATCACCCTGGCCATAAACCACTGGACAATAGACTTCCCCAACAACAGATCCAAGATTCAAGGTCCACAGCTGTACATCTAGCCCCATGTTCTTTACCATTGGTGCCCCCAGGATTGTGTCCCATCTCCCCTGCTCTTTCCCCTGCACACTCACCAACCAATTCCCTTTTCTGGACAGCCCTGTCAAAGTATTCAAGTATGCAGATGATACCACCGCTGCAGGCATGATGTTAAAAAAGAACTTTGGCTTTGCTTTTGGCAATTTCTCCCCTCTGGTGGTCATTTAGGAGTAGTTTATTATTATGTTTTTAATTATCATTTGCTGGTTTATTACCACACGACACATGCCGGTGGAATTTGTTCCCTGCGTTTAAACCACCCTACTGTACAGGAGCAGTTAGAAGCCACCATTTTGGGACCTGGGAAGCAGTTAGGGGTTCAGTTTCTTGCTCAAAGACACTTTAACATACTTTCTGCAGGACTTTAAATCAAAGAAAGAAAGAAAGAAAGGATTGAGCATGCATCAAGACAAAGAAAGGATTCCCTAATCAGTCCCGCAAGGGGAAATTTGCATTTTGCATTTCTCTGCATTTTTGACCCAACCTATTGTATAGGAGCAGTGATCTTTTCCATCCTCCATTGAGACTTAATTTGTTATCACACAAGTGTTGTGCAGTTTGCAGTGTTACATATGCGGTAGACATATAAAAGAATGTATATATTATATCTCTTGTGTAACTTGGGGACATGTAGCATTTCGCCATTGATGTTATCCTGTGTTTAGTTCTACAGAATCTTTGGAGAAAGAAAGATAACAGTAAAATCCTCCAACTTTACTTCAGCCTCTGACTTGTTCTGAAGCCTTTTAGTTATCTGCCTACTTGTGTACATTCACACACATCAGGGACAGAATAGTAGGGCTCTTTTTGGACAACAACAATCCTGGCAAATAGTTTACAGGACAGTAAGATGGAGCAATTACAACAACCTACTGCTCAACAAATCCAAAGATGTGACCCTTGCCCCCTGGACTACTGATTCGATGACTGCACGGCCACCCAGGCTGACAATATTATCAAAAATCCCTCCCACCAAGCCAACTACCACTTTAAATTCATGCCATCAGGAAGACGCCATATGTCAATCAATGCAAAAAACAACAACCTGTCACATCATTGATCCTAAAAGAAAACCCCTTTGCTTACTACGTGCATTGTCATGAACATGTTGTGCACTTATGTATTGTTGACATAGTTTCTAATGTGCCCGCAGTCCAAAATGCTTTCAGGACACTTCAGACGCTGAAAAAATGTACTGAAGGCAGTGCAAAATGTCATGCTGTTTTTGAACAGATGACAGCTAAGAAACTACGCAGCAAAACTAATTGCAGATAGGGCTAGAACTCTTAAGTCACACATGTGCAGTTGATCACCTAACTTGCATATGAACCCAGCCTGTTGTTGTGTGGTACCATTGTACTGTTTATACAGGAGGGGAATGTTTGTTTTCAGCTCAGACTGAAGAAGTCACCTGGTGAGTGACGAAACGTTTCCAAATAAACTTCTGATCCAGTTGAACTGATTCACCTCTTTTTTGTGATTTCCATACCTGGATTATTGAGCACGCATCAAGACATTATCAGCATACTGTTCACAACTGGCATTACTATAAATAGATGGTGTTTTTTTTCTTACATCAAAATGCCCCCCCTGCTCACAAAGGCTAAAATCGCCTATGACACTACCTCTCATGACATCACAATATACATTTAATCATTTATGTGTTTATGTTTTAAAGTTGCGTATGTTGACATGGATCTACCATGTTGTACCATACACAAATACCACCAACCTGGATATGTGGGAATTGTATTTCATGATATATACACAAAACAGACACACACATATGTGAGTTCAGGTGGGTAAGTCTATGCATATACAAGGTGCAACGAGTTTGTGTGCTCAACATCACTTACATTGTTGATTTTGAGCTTGCTCTTGTCTTGTTTCTGCAGGTGCCCTGACAGGTGATAGAGCACTGCTCTGCTACGGCGTCGGTTAGCGTTAAAGCTCGGAGGGTGGGTGACCTGGTGCACCTCCAGACCGGTCTCCTCATCTGCATGGAGGAGGAGGAGACACATTAGGTGCAAGTCTTATCTCCATAATCAATTTACTTTTCAAGACAAAAACACATCTACGCAAAAATAACTGATGATGCCAGGTTCATTACTGACGATGTATCAATGTTGTACGACATGGTATATCAAAAAACTTGAATAAAAAGGAGAAAACTTGAGCGCAGCCTACGACTAATAAGGAACACTTACGAACATCTGAAAATTTATTTTCAGCTGCAGACTCAAATTGTGTTATTAATTTATATTTCTTTTTTCGGTGATCAAGATTTATATTGTTTTTCAGAAAGGGACGGTCGTTACGGTGGTCTATGATCGTTACCTATAATCATTACCTAGCTCTAGTGTTACTCCAGTATCTTTTGTACCTTGACTCTATGTTGAGTCTTGACTCTGGGATTGTTGTACGTTATTTGGATAAGAGCGTCTGAAAAATGCCTGTTATATAATGTAATGATATGTCTGCAATGGGATTACAGACGTATCAAAATGCAAAACACATTGATAAAGGTAATAAAATAAAGAAAAATGTTGGTAAAGTTGGCAAGGCAGAACATAAAGCAACAGAGATAGTTCGGCAGGTACAGTAAATCACAATTTAGACTGCCTATTTTTTTTGGCCCTAGCCCAAGAGATTATTTTGGATGTGAAAGAATTCCAAATTTGTACAGTCACTGGTCGCGCTTCATTTAGCCATGCAGTTTTATGTTCCAGGTTGACAATGTTAACAAAGCTATGGATACAGAATGATTTCATATAAATATCCGGGGTAAATCAGTTTTTCAAAAATGTTTTCTAAACAAAGGTAAACCCAGCAGATATTTTAACTGAATTTGCTTTAGCTTGATATCAGAATGATCATTGAGGAGACAAAAACCAGGATTAGGAGATCACGTGACCCATCGGAAGGGATACCTGCATGGTTTTTGGCTCTGTTCTAATAGTTTTATTTTTTTAATAATCCTCTCATGTACCTCAAATATTTTGAAACGATTTTCAATATGGATTCTTCCATAAACAAAGACGCACGGAAAAGGGAGGATGAACTATTGACTTTGAAGAGAAAATACAAGATTCTTCCATCTCCAAGGAAGAGCTTGGGACAGCTATTGCTAATGGCATAAAGCTAGCGCTCCGCGAACAACAACGTGGTCTAGATAAGGCAATGACCTCGGCTGCCAGGGAAGCAGTGGACTCTGTCCATGTCCCGGCTTTACGTGATTTACGAACTGAAATCCAAAAGACTAAGGAATCTGTGAAAAAAATAAGCATGGATCTTGAAAATGTAGCCAAATCTACTAAAAGGGCCCAAGACCGGTTGGACTCTGTTCAGGCAGCTGTACGAGAGGACAGGCGATCGGTTGTTATCGAGCTAAAAGCACAGCTAGAACAGCTCACTACCAAGTTAACCGATATGGAGGACAAGGGACGAAGGAATAATCCACTCCTTCTGGTTGGTTTACCAGAAGGAGTGGAGGGGTCGGATGTAATCGGCTAATTTAAGGATAACCTCCCCAAGTGGATCCCTTCATTGGTCGACTGAGACATTGAACGGGCACATCGTGTATATGATGGAGGGGAGACTAACTCCAACGAACCGCGCTCGCCCATTTTAAGATTCCTGCGTTGGCAAGACAGATCGGTTTTCCTTAACGGGGCACATCAAGTTTATCCAGTGATGTACACTTTCAACGGGGGCAGCCGCCGGTCTCAGGATGATATGGCACCAACAGTTCGCACCCCCTATTCTTCCCGGATTACAGTTCAGCGACTACAGGAAAGAGAAAGAGCTTCAGTTCTGCCATGAAGAAAGCTAAAAACATGGTCTTGGAGCCATTCCTGATTTACCCTGCGCGGATTAAGTTGAATTATAAAGGTGAAAAGAAGACCTTCAACTCCCCCGAAGCCACATCAACTCTCTCACGGAGATCCACCTCGATAGCGGTTCGGCGTTATGGTGGTGGATTTACCGTGGCAGCTTGAACTACGGTCATCGAGAACCACAGAAATCATCCACAGACAAAAGAAGACAAAATAGTGGTCATGAAAGAATGAACTTTCTTGACGTATGCGTGGTAAACGAATCGACAGTCTCAGGATTCCTTCTACAAGGTATTGGGAATGTTTACCTTGTGATATTAGTTGGGCTAGCAACGACGTCTTCTAACATGTATTTCCACTCTATCCTATCAAAGGCTTACTCGGTGTCAAATGAGAAGTCTGAGAAGATTGCAAGCATCCCCTCCGCTTCATAAACAGTGCACCAATGCAACACCCCAATGGGCTGGGTTCTTTTGCACATTCAGAGGCAATGAGCACCATTTGCAAAGGATTTGGGAATACCTGCAATCACAGTATTGTAAAATGCCGACAGATGTACTCTCAGGCCACCACCCCATTCAACGATGGTCATTCCCTCATTCCATTAAAGGCATCGTTCACCCCCTTTTCAAACCAGTGTTCCTCTCTATCAAGGATGTGAGCATCATCTTGAATGAGTGGCCACTAGCCTGACGTCTTGGCTCTCCTGTGTTGTGCCATCTTCTTGGCCAGCTTCTGTTTGGTCTCCCCAATATACAAGTCACTGTAGTCCTCCTAGCATTTAACAACGTACATTACATTACTCTGTGCCGGGGGACCCGATCCTTGGGATGGACCAACTTTTAACGTGGTGTATTTAGGGGTTTGAAAGCAACTGAGCTGCGATGTTTTGGAAAATAAGCGTCTCAACTCTATTCAACTCCGCCATATACGAAATCACTAACCAGTCTGGGCTTGGGCTCCTCTTCTCCCCTCACTTGGCTACAGCACTGTATGGGAGGCTTCCTCGCTTTCACAAATGCCCAGTTAGGGCAACCACACTTAACCTGGGCCTGTTTGATATGAAATTTATATCCCTCCCCGGCTCCCCCGGCTGCTGAGTCAGTGGGGACATTATCAGTCCGGTGGTACAGAGTCCTGATGACTCCCAGTTTATGCTCCAGTGGGTAGTGCATACTTTCTTGGTCCCGTTTGGGGTGCATGATGATATGATTAGTATGTAATGTTTATTTTGAAATTGTGACACATCACATTGTTTTAGGTGTGTTTCTTGGATCAGGGTAGTGTCTATCCTCTTACTATGGAGATACTCCAGAACATGAGTTCGCTTGATAGCAGAGTTTAAGCCATTCACATTCAGTGATAATATATTCAAATACTGCGTAGACATACTATACGCCTAAGAGCTGCCTTCAAATATAAGGTCCGTCTTTGACCGTCTTTGAATAGGGGTGGTGGCCTGAGAGTACATCTCTCGGCGTCTTACAATGCCGTGATTGCAAATATTCCCCAATCCTTTGGGAATGGTGCTCATTGCCACTGAATGTGCAGTTGATCACCAACTTGCATATGAAACCAGCCTATTGTTGTGTGGCATCAATGTACTGTTTATAAGGAGGGGGATGTTTGGCTTCAGCGCAGAGTGAAGAAGTCACCTGGTGAGTGACGAAACGTTTCCAAATAAACTTCTGATCCAGATGAACTGATTCACCTCTTTTTGTGATTTCCATACCTGGATTATTGAGCATGCATCAAGACATAACACATTGTTTGATTTGTGACCAATCCCCACCAACGCATGGCTATACTATCAGATTTTCCAACATAGTCAAGTGAAAGCAAAAAATCTCACCTTTTGAACCATCGAAGCTAGGCTAATAGCACAAAGCTAGCACATGAAGCAACAAACAGAAGACACAATTGCCAGCCCAACTAATATCACATTGCAAACATTCCCAAATACCTTGTTGTAGGAATCCTGAGACTGTCCATTCCTATATTACACATAAGTTAAGAAAGTTCATTCTTTCATGACCACTAAATTGTCTTTTTTAGTCTGTGGATGATCTCTGTGGTTCTCGATGAGCATAGTTGAAGCTGCCGCGATAGCTCCACCATCCCGCCAACCGCTAACGAGGTGGATCTCTGTGAAAGAGAATTGATGAATATTTCGGTGGCTTCGGGGGAGTCGAACATCTTCTTTACACCTTTATACTTAAACTTAATCCACGCAGGGTAAATGATGAATGGCTCCAAACCGATGTCTTTAGCTTTCTCCATGGCAGAACTGAAGCTTTCACTTTGCTGTAGTCACTGGACTATAATCCAGGAAGAACAGGACGGTGCAAACTGTTGGTGCCGGATCAGTAGGAGACCAGCGGGTGGCCCCACTGAAAGTGTACTTCACTGGATAAACTTAACATGCCTCGTTAAGGAAAACCGATCTATCTTGCCAATGCAGTAATCTGAAGATGAGGGTGCGCGGCCTGTTGGAGTTAGCCTCTCTTCCATCATATATACACACAATGTGCCCGTTCAGTGTCAATGTCTCGGTCAACCATGAAGGGATCCACTTGAGGGAGGTTATCCTTACCCATTTATTACTTCTAATAAGCCAACCAACCTTACATCATACTTTCGTCCCCGGTCCTCCAGAATAGTCAACTTGGTGTTGAGCTGTTCAATCTGTTTATTTTTAGCTCGATAGCCGATTGCCTATCCTCTCGTGCAGCTGCCTGAGCATAGTCCAAGCGTTCTGGAGTCATTTTAGTAGATTTGGTTCCCTGCCTATTTCCTTCAGAGTTTCGTTAGTCTTTTGGATTTCAGTTCCTAAATCATGTAGTAGGGGCGGCATGGCTCAGTGGGTAGAGCGATTGGAAGGTGGCGGGTTCGATCCTCAGTCCTGCAGAGAAGCTAGTCGAAGTATCCTTGAGCAAGACACGGTTTCCTTAACTGCTCTACCCTGTGATGACTGGTGACTTATACAGGGCGTACCCCGCCTTTCGTCCAATGAGAACGGAAATAGGCTCCAATTCCTCCGCAACCCGATTTCGGATAAGCGGTTGATGATGGATGGATTGAAATCAGGACAAGGATAGGGTCCACAGCTTCCCTGACAGCCGAGGTTACAGCCACGGCTAGACCATGTTGTTGATCATGGAGCGCTAGGCTTAGCTGCATCAAGCTCTTCCTTGGAGATGAAAGAATCCTTGATTTTTTTCTTCAAAGGCAAACGTTTATCCTTCCTCTTCCATGAGCCTTTGTTTGTGGAAGGATTCATGTTGAAAAATAATTCAAACTATTTGAAGTATATGCGAGGATTATTGAGAAAATAAGACAATGAGAGCAGAGCCAAGAACTCTGTGAGCATCCCTGCCGATGGATCATGTGATCTCGAGTTTATATTTCTCAATAAAAAATCCTCTATATTTTTTATAGAAAATATAGAGGACTCCATCTAAGTTCGTGTCCAACCCCTCAATGTTGGGAAAAATCGTGACATAAAAATAGACCTCTCTCTTTGTGAACTGGCTGTGTTGGACACTTTCTACTTTCACATTCTAATGCTTTATATTGTATTTGAGTTATTGTTTGGTTTAATGTCTCTACTCTATGGGATTTCTTTAACATGTTTTTTATGCATTCTAGGAGTTATTTTTATACCCTAGCCAGAAACCCAATATCCCTCTGGACAAGAAAGATGACATTGGAACCAAGACACATCTATTAATTACCCTCGCAAAAAAGTTGAATCAGTTCATCTGAGAAATCTTCCATCCCTCATACAAGTGACTTCTTCAGGCTGACTGCAGGTGTCCTTCAACTCTATAAACAACACTGTGACATAATGACATACTGACTGAAACCATTGCACCCTTACAACCCCCCCCCCCACACACAGCTGTCACCATCTTACAATTGTATGAAATTATTCCCCAATCTTCTGTGAATAGTACCCATTACGATTGAAACTCCAGCAATGGGCAATTTGTATATGAAACCATTGTTGGTTTTGATTGTTATATCTCTGTATTGTTTATAGGGTTGGGGGGATACCTGGAGTTAGTTTAGATTGAAGAAGTCACTTGTATGTGTGATGCAACATTTCTCTAAGTAAACATTGTGTCCTGATGAACTGGTTCAATATTTATAGCGATTCCTTTACCTGGATTATTGCACATTCGTAAAGACATATTGTTTATCTCGCCAAATCCAGGAGTTGTGAAAGGGGCTTAGCCCCTCTCTGAGCAATGGTGGAAGCTTTTCATTAACATGAAAAATTAAACCTAAAGGCAAATGCTGCTGTGGGACAAAGACTTTGTGCAGTTTCTGTTGACGATACATAAAACATGTATATTTACAGGCAAATGAAGTAAAGAAGCCATAAAACTGAAGATTTTCTCAGATTTACTGGGTACAAATGGAACCAGTTAGCATTCTTGACACTCTCGAAAAAAATATGGATCTACATTTGTTTATTTGATGTGATCAGGTGAGAAAAGGTAATCCTCATGCAATTTAGCGAAGGTGTGTGCTCCCAGAAGAAGGGAGGATAACCTGGCTAAAATCCAAACTTAGCTCTTGATCAGGCAGAGAGGATTAAAGGCCAAGATTATCAATTAGCAAACTCATCTCCCACCCACTCATGACCGAGAACCACTTTTTCCTGTTATCATTCCACATTTTTGTTAGGACTCTTCCTGTGTCTCTTCATACATAATAGATGCCCCTGTGACTGAATTCACTTTCATTCTCAGTCAATAAATTCAATTTCATCACTGGATCTGGGATGCCATTCTAAATGGCTCAGACACAATGTTTTGGAAATAAAAAAAATCCCTGTGGCAGTCTCTCTCTCTCTCTCTCTCTCTCTCTCTCTCTCTCTCTCTCTCTGTCTCTCTCTCAAATTCGAAAATGGCTTTATTGACATGACGTAACAGTTTAACATATTGCCAATGCAGAAATTCATACATTAATAACATAAACATGAACTAGATAACACACCAGCTGAAAACAGAAAACATCCTGTACAAAAAGCACATTAATAAACAAGACCAACCAAAACATCACCCACCAAATTAACATGTGTCAGCTGACTGTCACTCACTGTCCCTCATCTTATGAGATGCAGCCACATAGGCTGCTGCTAACCTACGGCTGTCTTGGTCCTCCCCTAGTAGGAGTGGTAGTTTCTCTTCATCCAGTAAATTAAGGAAACTGTTTCTTTGTTGTTCCAATTCTTTGGAATATGTTTCTCTAAGGTGTTTGTATCTCTGTCTCGGGCTTACTGAGGATGCAGTGGGAGTGCATCCTTTGTTCTGCAAGCAGACAGGATTGCCTGTGTGTCCCCCTCTCAATAGCAAGGCTGTGTTCACTCAGTCTATACTTTGTTAGTGTTCTTCTTAGTTGAGAATCAGTCACAATGCTCACATAATCTGCTATGGTGTACTGTGGATTTAGATAATTGCATTTTGCTCTGTCTTTTGTTTGTGTTTGCCAATGGGTGAGGTAGTTTTGTTTTAAGTGTGTTACAAGTTGTTTGAGTTTGATTGGTGGTGTGTTCTGTCCCAGAGCTGTGTTCATAGGGCATGTCTGTGCTCTCAGCATCAGGACCAGTTGGGTAAAGAGACTCCTAATGCTCCTCAGCTCGTAGTATCGCAGGGCTTGGTAATGATAAGAGAGAAGGTTACTTAGTCTCTCCCCCCTCTCTATCTCTCTCTCTCTCTCTCTCTCTCTCTCTCATTTCACATTTATGTTGGCAGGATGATATATGTGCGTGTGTGTGAGGAAATGTGGATTTCACACATGCATGTCTGTGAGTGAGTGTGTATACTATATAT
>OMLC01057625.1:0-11796 GCA_900302585.1 Regalecus glesne
CTCTAATCTCTGTCTCTCTCTCTCTCTCTATGTCACTCTCTCTCTCTGTCTCTCTCTCTGTCTCTATGTGTCTCTCTCTCTCTCTCTCTCTCTGTCTCTCTCTCTCTCTCTCTCTCTCTCTCTCTCTCTCTCTCTCTCTCTCTCTCTCTCTCTCTCTCTCTCTCTCTCTCTCTCTCTCTCTCTCTCTCTCTCTCTCTCTCTCTCCTCTCTCTCTCTCTCTTAGGCACTTGAAATGACCAATTACTGTTTGATCTAGACGTGTGGGGAAAAGGTGGGAGGGGGGGATTTTCTGAGTCCATTCATTTCCACCATCTGAGGCTAAACAGTGGATTTGGGTAGCAGATGAAATATTCATAATTATTCATAGTTGGCTCAGTATGAAGGCACTGGACCATTGTGTCAGTCATTTATTACTGTGAGAGCTGCACCACGTGTGGTTTGTGTGTTTATCCTTCTGTTACTCTTTGGGGCTCATATCAGCACCCTCCTTGTTGTCATGGCTTCAGACAAAATATCTTCATAAAGAGAACAAATCCCATCCTCTTCCTACATCTCCTCTGCATTCCCCTCCTCCTCCTCTCCCCTCTACTCTTAACCCCCTGGTGCAGATGGAGACCTGAGCTGGCGTTGTGCATTATTAACAGCAGGTAGCCTGCTGCCATAGGTGAAGAGAAACGAGCTTCCCAAGGACTCACTAGGTGGAAAAATCCCCTCTGCCTCTTTGTCCTTCTAATCTTACAACTGAACAGACTGATCACCATTTTGACTGAATCTGATCTCTTACGAGCCAGCTAACATCAGGCTCACTGTACCTGAGGTGCACTGATTCCCATTTGTCATTTGGGTTTTCCTTGACGGTCGGAATTATTTCCTCGGTTGATGAGTGAAATATGATTCCGCAGTTGCTTCATACTAGGTCCTATAGTGTGTCACCTCTGCTACCCAGGCCTGGCTCACCTGCACTGGTCACAATTACAGGAAATTCTTTTCTTTCTTTCTTTCCTTCCAGCAGCAAATTTTTTGTACGTCGCTTTGGATAAAAGCGTCTGCTAAATGACTGTATTGTAAATAATAGTAGTAATAATAATAATAATAATAATAATGATAATCAGACTATTAGTAGGTCTTGTACCGGTGCTAATTGAACAGATTAGTACAAGCAGTGCCTGATCTGCGACCCTCTCTCCTTTCTCTCTTCCCCCATGCCCATCTCTCCTCTGCCTATCTCCTCTCTTCTCAGGCAGATGGTTTTGATGAGCGCCCACTGTGAACCTTAAGTGTTTCTGCTGAGATTACAAACACTAGGAATGGGCCCCTGCTGCGTTAGAGGTGGGGAGGGGGGATGCAGGGGCAGCAAGGGCCTAGAAAAGAGACAATAGTGACTCAAACAGGCCTCCGTGTTGCAGCCTTTTCCTTATGCATGCTTCTCTTCGGGCATCCTGAGGCCCCCTGCAGTGAAAATGAGGCCCAGAACTTTAACCTGCACACATGAGTCTGTTGGCCACATGTTGACCATACTCTTTATGTATTTAGTCGTACGCCAGGGAATGGGATCCCCTCTTGACAATGGAATGATGTGGGATATAAAGTGGCATTGTTGCATGTTTTCTCTTATACATATGCTAGCGTGGGGAGCTACAGGTGGGATTGGCGGTATGCTTAAAGGAAACCTGGTGGCGTCGTCATTGTGGGTGACCTTGTTGAAGTGACTTTGGTGCACCACCAGTCATGTGGAGGGTGGATGTCTTGTGTGGTGAAATCAAGATATATGGCTGGGACACAAGCGAGGGGGTGGGGATGCTCTACCGTTCTCATTAAAAGATGACATACATGAAAAGAGAATGCAACAAAGAAGTAACACCATCTTCAGCGTGAGCTGTGTCCTCTCACACACACATCCACACCCACACAGCAGCGCACCCTTCCCTCTGCTTCCCTTTTGTCTTAGATGAGGACTAGCCGATGGTCCCTGCTTGTGCATATCAATGGGGATAGGGTTCTGTCTTCTTGTTTGTCTTTACCAAAGGCTCTGGCTTTGCCTTGTGGCTCCCAGGGAACTGCCTCCCCCCTTCTCTGTTCCTTAATTCTTCATCTCTTTTCCAATGTCCCTTGTCTCCTCTCTCGGGCTTGCTCTCTCACTCGCTCACTTGTTCTCTTTTTCTCTCAATCTCTAGAGCCCAGGACTGTGTAGACTCTGATTGGCATTCCCAGACAAGAGCATGGGGGTATGATGCTGGCTAGCGTACCGGCTAAGCTGGAGAGCAAATGTTTGCCAGGGAAGTGGAGGGGTAGAATAGGGATGGCCACTGGGTCCGGGCCGTCCGTGACCAGATCAGTTGTCCTGGGGATTTCTCTTCCCTGCTGCCCCCCGGGCCTGGGTCTGGGCTTGAGCCCCGTCCCTACCCCGCAGCTGGGGAGACCAGGAGGAACCAAGCACGGTCAGGACAACAGAGAGAACGGAGGAGCGAGAGAAAAATAGGAATGAAAGAAAGGCATCTGGTGCCTGAGGGAGAGAGAGAGACACAGAGAGAGAGAGAGACACACAGAGAGAGAGAGAGACACACAGAGAGAGAGAGCTTGTGTCTGTTCAATGGCAACCTTTTCTTCTCTTTGATTCCCGTCCAGCCAGGGATTACAGGCACTTGGCATTTACAGTGATTGGATCATTAATGTTGCTGTGAGGAGGTACAGCCAGCCGACTGGAGCTCCCTGCCTCATCACAGCGTAGCAACAGGGAGAGGAATACCAGCGTTTCACAATCTGTTTAGTTACTGAGGTGTGGATTGGAAATGTGATTATTGTTGCAGACTTTTCCCATGCATTTTTACTTTTCACAAACTCGGTGCTGTCTGCTGCTCAGACTCTAGTGTTCATACCAGAGACCTCTTATGTCCCATTTACACAGCATAGGCCATTGGTTGGACATTCTCCTCTCAGCAGCGATGCAAGTGTAACAGTATGGAGCTGTGCAGCTCAATATCTTGTGATAACTCTCCTCCACCCAAGCAGGGCCACGGTTACTCAATGGCAGAACGCATGCTTCAGAAACTGACAAGCTAGAGGCAGTGGGTTTGAGCCCAATGTGGGGCGTCAGGAAGGGCATCCAGTCTTAATCCCCCGAGCTCCATCTAAGTCCGTGTCCACCTTCACAAGGTGGGGACTGATGGTGACACATATGACGGACCTGTGATCTTGTGATAGCCCCAGTAGCATTCACCATCAACTCTACTGGCCAAGTGTGCCTATGCACACCAGGAGTCTGACTCTGGCTCACAGCAGCTTCTGGCACTTGGCAGACATCAGTCATAAAAAAAAAGGGAAAACAAAGCAAAACAGAAAAAAAGTCCCAGAAATGAACGGAACAGCCACGGACACTGGAAGCATGTATCCACACATCTCCTGTTGTTTCGTGTGCAGAATCCCTGCTTAGCACATGACGTGGTGTAAGAGTTCCATGTTAGGTTGGTCGTTCCGATTTCTGTCCTATGAAAAAGGACCCGTGTTCAATTAGTTGTGATTCAACTTCTCATTAGTGGTAAGTGTGTGGTGGCAGACAGGGGGCAGCATCAGACAGCACTGGTAGCCACAGCATGGCTGTCATGGTGCAGCATCGATGGGCTTTGAAACCAAGGTACAGGCTTTCAAAAGCAAGCCTACCTAGATACTCGTGGTGAAGTGTTTGATAACTTCCATAAGCCAGCTACGTAATGTACCTCTGGACATGACTTACCTGTAGATGGCTCATCCTGTACTGTGAGCTCTAATGTATCTGTAGGGGGCCTCAGCTTGTTGCTTTGTAATTTCATGATCCTAATGAGTTGATGAATTCAGTTTGTCAGATTGTCTTCACCACTGTTTCTTTGTCTTTCCTCTCATCTTCCTCCTCTTCCTCTCGGCCACCATTTCCCTTTCCTCTCTCTCTCTCTCTCTGTCTCTCTCTCTGTCTCTCTCTCCTCTCTTTCTCTAGCCCTCTCCATGGTTGGCGTTAGTTTGTTGTTTCTCTGCCGCTTTAACCTCTGACTGCAGCCTCTTCATTACTAGTGTTTATGGCTCTTCTCTCCTCTCATCTCCCCCTCCGTCCATCGGCTGGCCAGTCAAATCCCTGTAGTCTGGCTGGTCAAACATAGATATTACACTCTGTAATAACACTGGCCACCCAGTCTGACCCCAGCCCACTTGTCTCTCCATCGCTTTTCCGCAGAAGGGCAGGCACCATGCCGTGCAGGGTGGTGAGATTTAGGAAGGGAAGACACATGATGGACATTATCACTCATATCTTTTCATTTATCATTGATCTACTTAATTAGTTTTGGATTAAATTTATTCATGGCTGTAAATAGACTTTAGAACAGAGTGAGTCTTACTGGACTTAGTAAGTGATGCCTTGACAGATGGGGTAAATGCTGATTATTATTATTTTTTTTAGCATGATGCTTTTTATAAACTGGTCATCATGAATGGGATACCTTGCCAGTTAATAGTGTAGTCACTCACATAAATGCTCACATGCACACACTGAACGTGGGGAAAAAAAACACTGTGTTTGTAGGAGAAAGCAGCCCACAGTCCAATGTTTCTCAACCCCTTCCTCTGCTTTGCATGACATTGGCTTTGACGTTGTGTTTGTAGCGTTCTTCAAGTTTCCACCTCCATGACCAGCAGCCCCGTGTATGCCCAAGGATACATCTGTCCCCGCTGCCATTACCATACATGGGATTTGACCTGTGTGGAGGGAGCTTTGTTCCACAATAGCCAGTTTTCTCAGCATCAGTGTCCGGCACCGCGGGCCCACAGGGCAGCATTCTGCAGGGGTAATGCACTAGAAGCCGCATTCGCCAGCACCCAGGCGCCGATGCAGCTTTGATCACTGCCAGCCGGCGCACATCAGGCTGGCGTTAGGGCTTTAAACCAACAACTCGCCGGACGGCCTAGCATGGCGCTCGCCCGATTGGAGAGACGGCCGCGGCCGGCTGCTAACTGTTTAAAAGCACGGAATGTTATTAAGCGATGCGGATACAACAGCCGCGCATGAACGGCAGAAGAGAAATACTGTTCATTTCAGAGCGTGGTGCTGTTGTTGCTGGGCATTAGCCGAGGCATCTGAGGAATGCTCATAACACAAGCTCTCTTTTTTTTTTCTTTTTCAACCACTGGCCTACCTTTTCATTTCTCCCCTTCTTAGTTCTCTCTCTCTCTCTCCATTTATATTTCTCCTGGTATCCAAGAACAGAGAACTTCCGTGTAGCCCTCACAGTTTTGCTCATTCTTTTAAGTGTATTAACCTCTTTATGAATTTACATGTAGTGCTGCTTGTTAAGCATATCCCACATTTCCCCCATATTCTTGATTACTATCAGTTTTGAATGTAATGCATAATTCCCCACTTTATTCCTACAGTGGACACGGTGCAGAGTATTTAACATTTTGTTCTTTCGTGATTCCTTTGCCTCTGTCAATAGTGTTTGTCTGAATAAGCTTCTAAAACCTATTCTAAAATAGATTATATTAATCTTTTACTTTTTTTCCGTGCAGGTAAAGAGGAACATTTCAGACTTGACTAATATTCCAGTGCGGCACCAACAGTGGGAGGGTTGGCCGGCCTCAGCATCTGATGATTCTGTAAGACACACACACACACACACACACACACACCAAATTTGTGAATTTAGCTTTTATTAGCTATAGATTAACAACTAAAGAGACATTTGGGAATCTTAAATTTGCTGTGGAAAACTGTCCATTTAAAATACTTCAATATTTACCTTTTGCTTTTATCTCACATCAGTTACTTAGTTATATTTAACTTTAGTTAAAAGGACTTGCAGGGTTGTAGCTAGAACAGTCCCATTGAGATTCCAACACAGACATACACTCGTGGTTACACAGGCTGTATTTCCACAATAAGTAAATGATAACTTGTTGTAGTAACTGTGGTCCATGCCGAAACGGTCTGTCCAAAGGAGTAGTGTAAGGATGTTGGAGCTAATTAAGATGTCACAGAGGGTTCCCGTCACATGTCTTCTATCTGTGTACATTAAAGCTCACATCATTGAGTCTCTGACCTCTGTTGCCCTGAGGTTGCGCTTCCCGGCCTTTCAGCCTGCCAACAGTCACACTGATCAGAAGCAGCCCTCATACAGAACCCTGGGGAACCCCTGACCCTTTTTGTCTCAGCCCCTCTTTGACAGCATATGTGTTCCCATGCTAATTATATGGGAAGGTTTATTATGCTACTTTGTGGATTTGTTGCAGAAATTCTTGCAGTTATGCCAGGCTAACTTTTCTTCCTTTTAAAATTCATGTGGTTGGTTTTTGTCTTTGGATTATTTGTTCTCACTGATATTTATCTATTCATTGATTCCTGGTTTCATTATTTTCATCATGTACCTGAATTGGGATAAGCCATGGAAGTGAAAACAGGACATTTTTCTTTCAGTTGCAGTAGAATGCATTCCTGTTTGTGGGAAAATCTCCACATGTTCTGTGCTGCTATGTCCACATTGTTCTGACAGCCACACTATTCTGTGGACCACTTACGATCCACATTTCACACTATCAAAAGTGAATGGACCATTACTGTACCTGTGTTCATGGTTGGTAGTGATGCTATTAAGATTAAGTGGTAGAAGCTTGTTCCCTGACTTGACAAAAGGCTGCGTGTCCTTTCCACTCTGCTGGTTGTTTGGTCTATTTTCCTGCAGCAGATAATCTAAAGCACCTGACACTGCCCACACACACACAGCTCTGATTTAATTTGTACCTTTTCTTGTGAACACTAGATAAGAGATGAGTAAGAACTTACAACTCGTAGCTTTAGTCTGAAAGCACTTTGTGGTTGCATTGTGTAATAGCTGGTCTTTCTGCAGAGTGATGTCACTGTTTAATTATATAACAAGAAATTACTTCCTGCAACCGTGCAGTCATACTGTAGCCACAGTAGGACTTTCTGCTTTATTGTTATAACAGGAAGAGAGCTACCCACGGCCTCTATTCCAGCCCAGTAAATGCAGCCAGGATGTGGATGTGCTAAGAAGCTGTGGGCTTAAGCCACATTGATTTATGGCTTAACATCTCACATGAACTACCTCAAAAGGGTGCTACTTGTTGTGAGAATGCACTATATAAATGACTCGTTTTTCTATTACAGGATGTTAATTTAAACTGACCGACCAAAGTTTGGCTACGTTGTTAGGGAATTTTGTCCATGGTTACGAGATACTAATGAGAACAGCTTATGTTACGAAACTGAATTAAATGCAGACATTTTTAGGAAGAACTGACTTGCTCTTTGGTTTTTTCTAAACGATTTGGTGCCGTGTTCACTAAGAAAAATATCATTACACCCCCATAATACAAATTATGTAATAATATACAGCAAGGAAACTCAACACTGCCTGAGAGAGCACAGTGGTTACAGCATTCATGCTCCAAGTCAAAGACTGTTAGCAGACTGTCACAGAGACGTTGAAAACATTTATATTTTTCAACCACACAATTACCAAACTGGTAAGTGCGTGTGTGTATGTGTGTGTGTGTGTGTGCGTGTGTGTGCTTTAAGGAAACCAGCAGCAGTGGGAAGAGTACTTAACAAATAAGGAGAGAAATAATTCAGTAATTCAAGTGATTTCATTCAATCTTGGGCCGTTACGTGTTTCACGCAGTCATCAGCTGATGTTTGCATAATTAAACTTGATGATGATTGAAATTGAATTTTCTTACCTCTGTCTCTTTAAAATGGCAGAATTTTTACCTCAGTTAATTAACAGTCAAGTGTTATTTTATCACTTCTTTATGTGTAGCACATGGGGCTGTGGTAGCTTGGTGGTACAGCGTGCACTTCAGGAACTGATGAGCTAAAGGCTGCAGGTTCGAACCCACCGCAGGGAGTCAGGAAGGGCATCTGTCCTTAATCCCCCAAATTCCATCCAAGTCCGTGTCCAACCCCCACAACGTGAGGACTAATCGCGACACTTAAAACGGACCTCTGTCTTTGATTTGTAACAACGGTATTCAGAAACATTTCCATGTACTGTATTTCTGCCTTTCGGCTTTCAAAATTATGCTCATGCTAGATTCAAAAGATTGTAGCCATTTTTGATGAGCACGATCATCAAGTAAGCACAAGTATGCTCATTTCTAATGAATACTACTACAAAAAAAAATTGCGGGCTCTCTTTTCATCTATTCTCTAAGTAGAACGGCTCGGCCACACTCTGTAGGCAATTATGGAAATGGCCTAGGTTTATGAATGGATGGGAAATCCTTGTGGCATCACAGGCCTGAGTGGCACCAAACTAAATGCAGTGAGAGGAGATATTAAAAAGCACTGAGAGTTTAATAATGGTGTCAGCTCCTGCCCCAGACCTCTTATTGAAATGTCTGAGGGTATTAACAGAGAAAAGCCTTGGCCCCGGCAGGCCTAGCAGGCGACAAAGCAGGCAGGCAAGCTGTGTCAGTACCTAGCTCATTAGCCCAGTCTCATCCCCCGGGGTTTGGACCAATAAACATGCCAACCACAGGCCTCAGATTACATTTAACTCCACACACCAGTCTGTTTGCAGTTAGAATCGATCGCTGCTTAGCTCTGCTTGACTTGTTAATAGGAAGGTGTGTGTGTGTGTGTGTGTGTGTGCACGTGTGCGTGCACGTGCATTTTCACAGTCCTGTTTTATGGAGTGAGCGTGCACACTTTGGTGATGCCACTGAGGTTCTGTCCTGCAGCGCTGCAGGAAAGTCAGCTGGAGGTGATGGCACCGTTCACAGACCCAGCTGGACGCTGCCTCTACCTGCCACTGCTGCTGATGCCACCATTTGTCACATCAATTACTGCAGCACATTCCCTCATGGATGTGGTAGAAATCTAGTTTTCACACCGCGAGGTGAATGTCTGTCTAATAATAGTTTAGCTAATTGATTAGCTTATTTGGGCTATCTGTTCCTTCCGTTAATTGCTTTGATTCATGATGGAGAACATTGCTCTCATAGGTGTTTGCTGGG
The DNA here is from genome assembly GCA_900302585.1 of Regalecus glesne. Taxonomy (NCBI): domain Eukaryota; kingdom Metazoa; phylum Chordata; class Actinopteri; order Lampriformes; family Regalecidae; genus Regalecus; species Regalecus glesne. The sequence goes on from OMLC01057625.1 coordinate 8,998, forward strand.
TTGTGTTTGTGCAGAGAATAGTTATATGTCCACACGGTGTTCTCACCTTTGAGAGAAACTACCTTTTCAGTTTGACTCCACCCTCCCTGATACTGTCCGCTCAGTGTGTTTAGTGCATTGTGCGTTGGACCATTCAGAGCTGTGTAAGAGTTGAAATTGGATCAGGATGTAAAGTACTCCAGTAGCACTGAGCAACACATTGTACTTCACATTGTTCACCAGGTCATTGTGTGAGGCGTTGGACTAAGGAAGTTGAATGTAAAGGAATATGGGTTCAGTGAGCGTGGCCTTATGCTTCATCGAGGTGCGGTGACGTCCACCTCTAACTGACGGGATCGTGCAATCTTGAGCTAACCGGAATCTGTTTATCGAGGTTCTCTGAAAATGTAGGAAGCAATCGGTCTTAGCTGCACTTAACGCAGAAAGCCAAACTCAACCAAGTCCTCACATCTTCATGAATTTGCAGGGTAAATTTGCCAATGGCTTCAATGATACAGTAGTTCATCCTAAGGATGTGCACATAGGGGAAAGTTACCATTTGATTTTAAGCAGATGGATAAGAGATTTCCTTGCATCAGGACAATTTGGGTGGTCAATGTTTAATATAAAAGTATTCTCGAATTACTTTCAACCAGTTCAGATGTTGGCAACACTACTTCTGTTTTCCTCTGGGGCAGGTCCCACCCATCTGTACATTCTGCAGATGTTGGTACCAAACCTTTTCCGACCCCGGTCTGGCACTGTATTCCCTTGTGGGTGAAACTCCACTTAAGAATGTTGAAAGCATTAACAGAGGTTTTGGCAACAGTTGATTTGAGGGGTGGCCACAATTCGGAAGAGTCCTGTTTGAAAAAGGGCTCACTGAGCCTCTTCTGCCCTCTGCCTCCTCTCCTTACCTTCCTTCCTCACTTCAACCTCTGTGGACGCCACCTGAAGCTTTTATTGATTAGTTTGTGCTCTACCATGCCTGTGGTCGGGATTTGTAAGTGAAAGGATGCCGTCATTCTGTCCCCACACTGCCTCAGGTGCTTTCCTATCCACCCGGTAACTGCTGACATTTATGTAGCGTTCATGCTATTTGCTAATGTCTTAATGCCAGGAGGGTCTCAGAAATGCCCAGCTGGTGGGCCCACTGCTTCTTCACCAGATTACATTCAGGGAATCCTCCCCTACCTGACAGAGCCTTTGCAGCTGAGGACTTACTGGGGAGGTGCTGATTGTCATAGCAACAGGGATCAGCAGGTTAGAGCAGTTGGAGTCCCCCCGACTATACCACCGACATGTGACTGGCAACCGTCAGGTGACACTCAGGCAGGAGGTAGTTTCTTTGGCTTTCTCACTTATAGCTTTGAGGACATTTTCTGTCCACTGCCCTCTGTGATATCCACGTTTTAAGGGAACTTTTATCCATCATTATTGTGAATGTAATGCCGATCTTGAATATTGTCTGTTTTAAAAAAAAGTCTAATAACACTCAAAATGGGTGAGAAAATACTCTTTGTGTGCTTATATGGGGGCGGCATAGCTCAGTGGGTAGAGCGGTCGTCTGGCAATCGGAAGGTTGCAGGTTCGATCCCCGGTCCTGCATACAGCATGTCGAGGTGTCCTTGAGCAAGACACTTAACCCCTAACTGCTCCCCGAGCGCCATATGTTGGCAGCTCACTGCTCCTATACAATAGGATGGGTTAAAAATGCAGAGAAATCCAAATTTCCCCTTGCGGGACTGATAAGGGAATCCTTTCTTTCTTTCTTTCTTTCTAGTAAATACAGCTCAGATTCATTATCAGTATTGGTGTGCCGTAGCACCTACTAGAGGCCAGGAGGGGAACTGGTGAGCAGGGTGTGGCTTAACTGGCTCCAATGTGAATTTAGTGCCTTTTATTTGTTTATCTGATTTGTGTTCTCATAACACACAAGACAAGGAATTCTCCTCACATCCACCCATTCACTCGTTCATCTCCTCATTCCTTTAGTCATCAACCCGTCCAGTCATTATAATCTTTTCATTCGCCCCTCCTTCAAAATGTCGACTCATCTGGTCCGTTAGCCATTCTATCACCATGTGTTCCATTCAGTCAGTGGAATGAGATGCTAACAACACCGGCCCTACAGCAGCATTCACACAACTGTCACATCATGAATCAGTGACATCAGTCAAAGGTCAAGGGTCACATGGGGGGATCAGGCATCTCAGCAGAGGTTCCCTCACATGGACATGACTCACTGTAATGCAATCTGACATCATGAGCGTCCACATCAACTGTGAACACACAGACACAGACAGACAGACAGACGGACAGACAGACAGAGGGACAGACAGACAGACAGACAGGATGGCCTATCAGAGAAGTGGACCGTGTGGTTCTGGGTCAGACCTTACTTGTTCTTGATGACCTGCCAGGACACAGTAGTGACAGTTCACAAGAGCAGCCTGGCAGCCAAACGGCAGCTTTACCACATGTGGGTGAACACAGAGGTACCTGACAATGTGGGGTCCCTCCCTGGTGGAGTGTGTGTAGGGAGGACCGTGCAGGGAGGACAGTGCAGGGAGGACAGTGCAGGGAGGACAGTGCAGGGAGGACCGTGCAGGGAGGACAGTGCAGGGAGGACAGTGCAGGGAGGACAGTGCAGGGAGGACCGTGCAGGGAGGACAGTGCAGGGAGGACAGTGCAGGGAGGACAGTGCAGGGAGGACAGTGCAGGGAGGACACGGCCCTGCTGGCCCAGGTGAGGGAGCCGTCTGAGGCCTCATCAAGCCTTAGGACCACTGCTGTGCTGAGCTGCTGCTGTCAACTAGGA
>OMLC01057629.1:0-10431 GCA_900302585.1 Regalecus glesne
TGAAGCATACAAAAGTTGAATATGACTTCAACCTGAAGTTTCTTTTGATGTTGTTCAGAATCAAATGGTGCTGTACAACTGTGTTATGCAGTCTGCGGTCTTTTTATATAGATAGATAGACATGTGTATCTGTAACATGTATGCAAATAGTCAAGTTAGAGACCCTTCAGACCAGCATGCTAAAACCACATCCTGCCTGCAACTGATACTAATTTGATGTCTCCTGTTCAACACATCCATCCCTCTTTTAGATGATTTTCACCCATCCAGCCAAAAAGAGATGTTCTGTTCCCAACAAATGAAATCAAGAAGCACCAAAGGCGAGACAGCATAACAACATGAATGTCTAAGAGGGAACTCGGTAAGACCTCTCACTCTCAATGGCTTCCTCCTTTTTTTGCCACATTTCCCCTTCTCCTTTCTGTTCTTTTGGTTTTCTCTCAAATCATAGAAAATAAGTTAAATTGGTCTCTTTGAATATCACTCTTTAATCTCTGCTGTCTTTGACCAAGAGTGGAGGGACAAAAACGAATGCTATCTCAAGTATCTTTATCGTAACTTTACTTTAAAATATTTTTTTTGTTCAAAAATAGTCATAAAGTCTGATATACATCAACAGAAAAAAGTGAGCAAATATTTTGATCCGTCTCATCTAATAGATTCTGTTAGTAGATTGTTTTCAAATACATAGTATAGCTGAGCTGACTGTTGTGTGGCTGGCTAGACGTTGGAGCGTTTGAAATGCAAATCAATTCTTCAAATGAAGTGAAATCTTTCATATTTAGTGCATGCATTATCTAATCACTATTTTATTTCAGATGGTTGGGCATGTCTAAGTGAAATCAAATAATCTTTTTAAGCTCCCCCACTATGTTGAGCATTGGCCATGTTATTGAATGAGAGGACACTGAGTGGACTACGAATATACGCTCAATTGCAGGATTGAGTTTTTAAGTGTCCTTTCACACCTTAATCAAATTGATAAGGCAGTCTGCATGCAAGGGCAATTTAGCTGTCCTCTACCAAGCAAATCTGTTTTCTGGCCCTACTGCCCCCCCCCTCTTTTTTTCTCCCTCTCTTTCCCTGTCTTGAAAAACTCCTTCTCTCCCGTCCCCTATCTCACTCACTCCCTAATAATCTCACTCCTCCATCTCTCTTTCATGGCTATCGCTCCCCTTTCAAGGTACATCTGCTTTTTTGATGAGGGTAACGACCTGTTTAGTTCTCTCTCTCCTTCTCTTTCATTTCCTGTCTTCATTTCCCCCACAGGTCGCTGCTATACACAAAGTCTCTTCAACTTCATATCTTCTTCTTTCTTCTGTGATAAGCCACCTTTCTGTTTCAGATCAAAGAGTGAGTTTGCATAATGAGAGAGGGGGGGCAAGGAGGGGTGCATGTATTCATAGACAATCTAAAGTGGGATGTAGACACTCTCCCTGAACCCTCTTTGTATGCCATCCACACCATGACCAACTCAACCTTATAGTCTGGAGTTTTATATCCATTCATTGCCTGCAGTATCTAACCAGTTTAGAAATTTGCCATTGCATTCAATATTACCGTAGAATCTTAGAAAAAGATGGTTCAATTCACCATCACTTTCATTTGTCTAGCTAAGGTAATTTGATGCTGAATCAATAATGACATTGCATGCAATTGAATTCAGAGCATAAACGTGGTTTTTGACATAGAGAACAACATGGTTCATTCAGCCATTCTCTACACCTTCTTAATCCAATTGAGGGTCATCAGGATGATGTTGCCTATTGCTAGCAGGCATGGGATGCAAGACAGGAAATTATTCAGCACTGATGACACATAATAGACATGGACAGTATTTTTTTCCAGACATGATGAATCAAGTTTACACATTTTAAGGGTTTGCAGGTAAGCTTTTAACCACTGATTACTCATGAAAATATACCAACCAAGGAAATGTTGGACAATCAGCCAGCTTAATGATCTCGCTCCGGAAGGGCATATAGTGGATGATAGTGTCACAAAGACAGCCAAATTGCTTTTTCTTTTTTTTGTGTGTTTATGGGCAGACTGGCTACTGTCCAAATACAAGAAACAACCGTTAGTATTCTAAGTTCAACTAGAAACCCTGATCTCATTCCTATGAAAAAGGCATAGTAAAACCTCCAGTAGTACAAGTACGTCGGCAGGTTGTGGTGTCAGGTAATGTTAACTCTTTCAAAATTGTTCAGTTTATTGATTGAGACGACAAAATGGTGTATCGGAATATAAAAATATTTGAATTTCATCCCTTTTCAACATAACTAAAAGACACTTTACATTAAAACTGAACCATTGGCCAGTCCTAAGCAAAACCCTTGAAAACATGGGAAAAAAACAAAACAAAAAACATGGGTGTCTAGTTTAGCTGTCTCATAAAACTATGAATGCACTTATAAAAGTGCATTCATAGATTTGTTCTGAATGACTGGGATTTGCCTCATAATCATGTACATTTTCATTTCCATCGAGCCCACCCAAGTCTTCACCATCAAATCACAGGAAGGCTTAAGCAGACATATGAAAGTAAACAATTACCTTTGATTAAAATTACCCTCATTGACATGGTGGGGACTCGAGTTTAAATCTACCTTGTATCACAGTTCATAGCATCGGAGATATGTCTTTCCCCATCCAATGTGTTTATTTACACTCTTCTGCACCTCAAAGTGCCTTCATAATTCATCTTGTCAAGATGAAGCCTGTCAGAAAACATTTGCTTCAATGTCTTTATTACCCTTTACTAAATAGTAAAAAAAATATGTATTGTAATACCAAACTCTTAAGTTATGAAGATGAAACCCCAAGAGATTCATTGTCTAGAATAAAACTTTTATAGTGCTGTAATGACAATATATACTGCGGCCTTGAATGGAGAATGTCCCTCATTGGATGAAATGGGAAGATCTATACAGCTACCACAAAAATAGGCTTCTTTTAGAGTTAAGCCCTTCATTATAGCTTTTGTGAACCATTAGCCAATCAGTGAGGATGTCCTTATGAGTGCATACTGTGCATTAATGAGGTACTTTTACTTCGATTCGACATTTAGATTTATAAAGCTACATCATTTTGGTTCATGTTTTCACAAATATCTTCAGATGTTGAACGTGTTTTTTTGTTGAGGAGGTTGTTTGACTGAGAAGGTAGGATTAACTTTGCACTTATTTCCTTATGGTTTACAGATGCACACAAGGTGTACACAAGGCAACAGGGAGAGGTTGCACTGGAAAGCTGTATAAATTAAACAAATCATTAATACAGAACATAAAAAAATGGTAAAAATGTGTGATTCTATCTCCTTTTGTACATGCTAGGATGAAAAGATAAGCATTCCACTCAACTGGATCTAGATGTCTTGATGCATGCTCAATAATCCAGGTAGGGAAATCACAAAAAGAAGTGAATCTGTTCAACTGGATCAGAAGTTTATTAAGAAATGTTTCGTTCACCAGGTGACTTCTTCAGTCTGGACTGAAGAAGTCACCTGGTGAGTGACGAAACGTTGACGAAACGTTTCTTAATAAACTTCTCATCCAGTTGAACAGATTCACCTCTTTTTGTGAACTGGATCTAGAGTTTTCTTTCAACAATTCAAAACTCTTCTCACTAAATTTCCTCCCCCTTTATTCTGTTTTCCTTCTTTTTTAATCTATTCCGCTTTATATCTCCCTCCGGATCACAACCCCGACTTAGGATTTCTCTTCTTTTCCTGAATGCTTTCTCGTGATCATCCTTCTACATTTTATTGGCAAGTGCCATTACCCTGCCAGGATAATAGACTTCTCTCTCACTTTTCCTCCATTTCTCACTCTCTCTGTCTCTCTCTCAGTCTCTCTCAGTCTCTCTCGGTCTCTCTCAGTCTCTCTCAGTCTCTCTCAGTCTCTCTCAGTCTCTCTCGGTCTCTCTCTCCTTCTTCCCTCCCTCAGTCTCTAAATCTCTACAGGGTTTTCTCCTCTAGTTAAACTGCTAATAACTAAGGCTGCAAGTGCATTAGCAACCCATGCAATAACATTAGCCCCAGCAAATCTCATCACATGTAATACTGGTGGGGATTTTCTGCTAATCAGTAGGGAGATTTGATAGTGTTGGTTTATGGCAGTTTAGGATGATTTTTTTGCACGCATATATTTGCCTGCATTTGTAGTATATAGTACTCCAAAGCCCTATGGCAACCACACTAAGACTCCTTTACTTTTGGTATCTTCTCCTGAGTTTTTTTCCACTTGCATTTGACAGCATAGCTTACTGGGTTTTGGATTTATGGCAATTGTTGTACAAATACCTGGTTCTTTGATTCTTTGGCTCTTGAGGATCTAAGGCACACCTAGATTAAATGTACCCAACTTGACATGCACTGTTGGCTGTGATAGAGATACCCTATAGTATAGCACTCTTTGGTGGCAGTTGGCATCATTTAATTTATCTGTTGAATACAATTTTAGAAAGAATCTGTTAAATGAGTAAAAATGTACTTTTGCGTATGCTGTAGACCTTCATGAGTGTATTGTGACATGCGAGTACCCTTCACGTGTTGGCTTCATTGCTCATGGCGGACATCTTCCACAAGTTACATCCCCTCTGGGAATGGATATGGAAGGGGGGGTATACCGAGCAGGGCTTATTCCCACGCCTCCTATCAGACAGTTATAAGCTGTGTGTGTGTGTGTGTGTGTGTGTGTGTGTGTCGTGTGTCGTGTGGACGCCAAGACACTTAGAGCTTCAGCCCTCAGGGCCAAATGCTACTGCAACGGGTGTCTCTGAATGTCGTCATCCTCTGCAGTAGTATGATTACCATGGCTCTGTGTGTGTGTGTGCCTGTGTGGGAGAGGGAGTGTGTGCATATGTGACATCGGCTCAGAGGATTTGGTGAAGCTCTCGTTTCAGCTTCAAAGCACAATGCATATATCGTGTGCTTGTTCGTGGCTGTGCACGTGTGTTTGCACACAATCTTTCATTTGAGTACTTTACATCGCTTGTGTTCAGGAGTACGTAAACTGAAACAAATCCCTGAGTCTCCGCCTTCTTCTTCCTACTTCAGCCCGTTTTCTGTTTTAACCCTAGCCTAAGACAACACTATTCCAATTGGATTGCATTTCAGTAACTAAAGTAAGAGCTTCAGTTAAAAAATGGCTCAAATGGAAAAAAGTTAGTAATTCCAAATACTCAGAAAACTTGCCTTCATAATGGTGGAGTACCTCAATTGTTTGCTGTGAAGTAATTTAAAGGATTTGTTGCCATATCTGATCATGATGCCTACCACTTAACTGTTCACCTGTCATATCGGATAAGCCTGCCTTTATGGTTATTCAGTGTCCCCGACTAGTAGATAACAGGATCTATCACCTATTTGATACTGCAGTTAACGAGGGATCCCATCTGGATTTAACGTCCTCTCACAGTGGATCAGATGGATGGGGTGGAGTATCATCGATGGTAATCAGGGCTCTCCAGCCACTTTGTGGTCTGTGGAGGGGTGGGAGATTTTGCAATTGGGTTTTTATTATCTTCCTTTTTGCCTTTTAGAGGCTTTTGGCTTTTAGCATCTTGTCGTGCCCTGTAGTTAAATATTCACACACTAGCATAACTCACTTGGGGTGACAGGCAGGGAGGTGGTCCTTAGAGCAAATGTCAGAACCAAGCAAGAGGTAGGTCAAAAAGGTCATAGGGAGGTATAAGGGGAAAAAACAGTACGCCACCATCTGGAGGTGGCAGGCTGTGTTTGGAAATGGGCGTTTCATCATGTACCATAATACAGTGGCAGTGAAATATTCTTTGGCAGTGTCAGTCATTGAGTGACACAAGCCCACGCACAAGTGGATCCTTATGAACAGAAAACACAAACACATGAGCAAAAAGTAAAATTTTAAGTACAAAATCAGGCGATCAAAGGAAGACGGCAGCAAACAGTGTTTTTTGAGGGGCTCGAGGGCGAAAAGTGTTTGACAGAAAAATCAAAGACCCCAGCTCTCCCTAGCTCACACTGCTTGTCTGTCTCGTTCAGTAATTCCCCTGGGATATGCAAACTGCTGAGTGTTAAAACCCAGTCAGAGAAAAAGTCACCCGCTTTCAACACTTTAATGGGTGGAGTTGCATGCGTGCATGTACTGGGATCAAATTAGATATGAGCTATGGGGAGCTTACCCCCCTGGAAAGGGCATTAGGTCCCCTGGAAGCATACTTTGTGAAAATTCGGGGGAAGTCTGAAACTGTCGATTTTTGTCTCACTGGCTATAGATTTTTTTTTTCCTGCACATTAAATTTCCTAAGGTGAAGAGTAATAAGTATATGCCAATATTTTGTTTAACATATTAAATTCCAATTTCCAGAGTGTTTGTCTCCACTATAATAAACATATTCTGTATCTATTCCTATTATAGCTGTCCGTGGGTGGTGGTGCACTCAAATCACTACACTTACATCACCCCTTGAACTTCTCTACTCCAAGTTGGATTGCTAACAAGTTCCCCTGCGGTGACTTCTGATTTAAGGTAAGAATAGATAATTACTTGCTTAAGTTGTGTGTTTTTGAGGACTGGCCCGAGTCCTATTCAGTATAGATTGTTGTTATGATTTTTATATGATTCTGATCCCCAACTGTGATGCAACTGGTTTGTTCTGTTTTTATCGTGCTCACTTGCATGATGGAGGATAGGCCTATAATAAAGGCAATGTGTGGCATGTGCGTTATGCACACCTCTATGCTGTTCCTAGTGTTGTGTTGATTTTAATTTCATTAAGCTTGTGGTGCTTCAGTTTGTGGAACGTGTTGAACAAAAGCGTTATGGTACTGAGTGATATGGTACTATCATAGGGATGTTGCTTCCAGGATTATTTATTATGTAGCGTGTTATGTTTGGAGTGTAGCTGTTGTTCCGATGTTATGTGATGCAACCCGGCTCTCGTCTGTTTAGAGGTTTATCGCAAAACTGTATGTAGAAACAGTAGAATGTTTTATGCAGTAACCCTGCAATTGACCACATACTTCCATGTATGTATGTACATGTAACATGTTGTAGTGCATCAGAAAATAGGGCTCCCCTGAAAGCCACTGTGTAATTTTGAACTCTCTGTGTGTGCGTGTTGTATGTGTGTGCATGTGTACGTGGTGTTGGCATATTTGTGTCTGTGTGCATCATGTGCATGTTTTATTAAAGCCGGGGGAGTAAATTTGACAGTGATGATGTAGGGCCTTCTCAAATCGACGGACAGGAGTGGAGAAATGAGAGAAAAGACCACAGGAGGAGAGAGGGGTGGCATGTGAGGGAGAGAGAATTATACACAGGGTGAGCATGGGGCACAGATGAAATAATTTATTTTACACCGCCTGGCAACAGTGGACAACAGCAGATGCTCCAATAGTAATCGTTCTTTATTTCCCCTACCCCAATCTTCTTCTTTTCTTCTTGCTTTCTTTTTCACTTTGCATCTTGTTTTTTCAGTCTCTTTCTCTTCATGTGGCCTATCGCATCTGTTTGTCTGTCTCCATTTTGAATCTTCTTGGATATTTGCTTCTCAAGTGGGCGTTGTGTGGTCAAACACTGCAGGTCCTTTCAGATGTGTCTGGACAGTAGTTATGGAGGTTGCACTTTAATTCACGTCGGCAAATAATCTCCCCTTGGATCACTGTCTTTTTCCTCACACGTGACTATGACTCAGCCTTTCCTTTTTCCGTACTTTCAAGCTGGGATCTGGAATCTTCCTCCATGTCTTTTCCTATCGTAGTCAAGGTGACTTAGTCTAATGGAGAGATTTGCTCAACGGAGGTATTGAGTTGACTTGGATTAATAGAGGAGTGACGCTAGGTGATGAAGTGACTTTACCATAACAATGGCCACTATCCATCAGCAAAGCAGCCCAATTGCATGTTTTTCTAAAATAATCCATTACAGCCCAACAATGGGACATACACAGGGCTGCATTTATCCTCAAATATGTCCGTGGGGATCAAAACACATCCCCTCTTGAGTGAAGGAAGAGGCACTTTGTTGACAAGGGCAATTGTGTGCCCATGACAAGTGCCGTCAACCTCATCTCACAAGGTGGATTACAGCACTATGTCTATTGTAACACTCTGTCCAAAGCCCCAAAGGTGCAATAGATTAGCTTGTCACTGGACATTATAAGATATGTCTGTACGTTGAAGACGTAGTACATTTACATGACTTTTGGCAATCATCCTTGGAGCAAAGGCCAGTATAGGGAGAAAAAGTATGCTACCGTCAATGAGATAGGGCTACACTCTTTGCCCAGTGCCCATGTTTGGTCAGTTGTACCAGCATCTGTTTGGTGGGGCCCAGCTGTAGTTTGAAACAGATTAGTTTGAGAAGTTTTTTAAAACAGTTTTTAGGTGGACAATATTCTCTTGTAGGATTATGATTCAGGATAATCCACTCATTGATGGGGATGGTGAGTAACAGATTATGCGAAATGTAACAGGATTAGAAGAATCTGATTACGAAAATAGTGGTAATCGTAATCTGATAAGATTACTGGGGAAAAATCACTGCCGGAGTACAACTACATGTTAGGAAGAATAAAATATGGTGAGGACTCAGGCATTTTGAAGAAAAGATCAGAGATGTACACTGATGGGCCAAATCATTATGACCACTCATAGTGGAGTGGTCTCTGCTAATGGGTATTTTGAATTATGTTAAATCCAGAGCATATGCAAGCAAAAAGACACTGTATGTTTTAAAGCACTGAGTGGCTGGTAGACGATGAGAGCATGGTATAAAAATAAGTCCATTTATCATTTTACCATTTACCAACTGTGGTCTGAAGATTAACAAATTATAAATCAGTGGTCGCCCAAGGCTCATCCACGTGTGAGGGCAATGAAGGTTGTCCAATCTAGCTTGATCTGACGGAAGCACAGGTGATGAATAAACAAATCAATGATTGTTATGGGAGGAATTTTATTGGCAACCGGCATGGGCAAGAGTCCATGAATTCTGGGATGGCATCCAGAACTTCACCTGTGGTCTCATCCACAGGATTTGTGGTTTCTGTCTGAAAGGGCATCCGATGTAAAATTTACCCAAATCATTATGCAGATTGACAAGACCATACCGGATCAGTGGAGTCTCCATTCCATACAGGAGTGGTCAAAGCTGGGTTAACAATGACTGCCATTGTTCATGTATCTTCATGGGGTACCAATGGAAGCTGTAAAATCCACTCTGGCGACCCCTGAGAAATAGGGAATAAACCAAAAGAAGAAGAAGATGAGAGGAGTGTGTTACAACACACTGCATTTGTACCCTGCTGTCTATGGGGCTGTGAAGCTACAGACTGGTCATAATGCCCATGATGACCTCTGTCCACTGTTGAAAGCACCTCCAATAGGCACACAAACATTGGAACTGGACCTTGGAGCAGTGGAAGAAGGCTGCCTGGTCCGATGAATGCCGTTTTCATTTAGATCACATGATTGCTATGTATTTTTGCACCATTTAACTGAGGAAGTGATGGCATCAAGATGCAATATGGTGGGAGTGTGATCTCTGGGTAACATTCTGCTGGAAAACCCTGGGTCTGGCCATTAATTTCATGTGCATGTCAAATTGATATGTGCCACCTACCTGAGCATCATTGCAACCAGGCACACCCTTTCATGGCAATGGTATTCTCTGATGGCAGTGTCCTCTTCAGCAAGATAATGCGCCCTGCCACACAGCACATGTTGTATGGGAATGGTTTAGGTAACACAATGAAGTGTGCAAGGTGTTGACCTGACCTCCAATTCCAAGTCTTTTCCACAGTGGCTCCACCTTGCAACTTACAAGCCTTGAAGGATCTGTTGCTTATATTTTGTTGCCTGATACCGCAGCACATTCAGGGGTCGTGTAAAGTCCATGCCTCAGCAGAGGTTAGGGCTGTTTTAGTGACATATGGGAGACCAACAGCATACTAGACAGGTAGTCATAATGTTTGGGTTAGTGTATATCCTACATCATTTCACCCAGTCTGAGACAACAATTCAACCAAAAAGTCGATGGTGTTAAATACACTACAACATGTTCCTTGAGGTTTTCTATCTTTAATATTATTTTCTGGAGTGCTCTATGTAATCAGGTTAGCCTTCTTTCTAAGTTACTAGAAAAATTAATCCATTTATTATAGTTTGATTACCATTTTTAACAGTTGTTACTTGGTCTTGAAAAGATTACATTTTGCTAAGTAACCTTGCCAGTCCTGTAAGTGGTTGTCAGTGCATTTATAATTTTTGAAGGCTTACATTTTGGAAGTGTACATGGATCTGTGTGTGTGTGTGTGTGTGTACTGGGTTTGGTGGGTGTCTTTTGGAAAGGGTTTCTGTGAGTGTGGTGTCGGCTCTGGAGAGCTCTTAATGACTGTTGATCGTGTTAGGCATGGCGTCAAAAGAAAAAGGGCCCGTTGCTAAATAAA
>OMLC01057630.1:0-11475 GCA_900302585.1 Regalecus glesne
ACACACGTGGTCAGGCAGACATGATTTGGTAACGTGGAACCTGGTACCTCACTGTGTATATAGCCACTGGGTATCAGAGTCTGCATCTCTACGTAGTTTTCCCTTTTAGGCCCCTTTAGTTAATGCCAAGTGCAAACATTTCAGGCCAAAGCAAACGGATCAATACATTTTGCGTCATGCGGTGATGCAACTGGACCTTTATAAGTGCCCATGGGACCCAACAGGCCATCAGTTGTAAACTCTCAACGAGCAACGTTTGACCACTCAATTGACTTTACCACCAGATGGCGCTATCGATACTTCTGTAGTAGCGAAGGTTGTAGAAATAGAAAATAAAGTTCACTTCAAGTTAATCTGTGAGACGAAGATACAATAAATTGTAGATTAAATTAAACCAGTTTTTTCTTATGTGCTAGAGTTTAATTGGTATTTTTTTATCGACCGTCAAGATGCAAGCTCTCCGTCAATGTTGTGCTTGTGGGTCCCGTTCCGCTTTAACTTCCCCACAGAGGCCGACGGACATTTTATTGTCGCGGACCAATATGGCAACGCTCAGAAGGGCTTCACTTTTTCTCAATCTCTTAAGGTGAGTCTTGAGAAACACTCACATCGACAAAGCCAAATTACGAAATTCCAGTCGCTCGTTTTTCATACCACACCGATTCAGTATGAAGTGTTTTTGGCCTCATATGATTTTAGAATGAACATGTTAGTTTGTTTTCATTTCTGATCTATCAGCTGATACCTGACGTCAGATAGGTTAGCTTAAAATGCGACGTTGAAAAAACCAAGTTATATTTTGTCCTTTTGTCATGAAGTTCTGATAGAAGAGCAATTTCTCATTTTGGTTGATTTCAGGAGCTCTAGTGTCCTCAGCAGCAAGACAAAGCCTGTCATCCAGAGGCTCGGCAGATGGACAGATGTTGTGCGCACACGTATGGCGTATTTGAGTGTAGGCAGCGGGCTCTGCGCTGTTCCTTTCACACAGGTGAGTTCACAACAGCTTTTTCTTGATATTATATTCTGCCACAACCTTTTATAAAGACTAATCGTGGCATATAGATGCATACATGGCGTAGTTGGCAAGGTGATTTTTTTCTTTATGTAAGTTATAAGGTTAATATGATGATAGCGTAACATCACAATGATGAATTATTTGAATCTTGACTAAGATGTGCAATTTCTTACTCTTAAGCAAGTGGAAAACCTCTCGCATGACTCCTTGATCAGAAGAGCCGCCTCAATGGTTACAGACAGTGCAAACACTTACCTCTCCCAGACCACCTTGGCCCTAATAGATGCCATCACTACATATTCGAAGGTATGATTTTAATCGTTGTCTCAAAAATGACCCAGAATGTGGAATAAACAGTTAATGCTAAATATATTTTGGAAAGGGAAATGGCAAAGTCTACCAAAATTTGTTACGTTTGAAGGATGGTAGCATTTATTTGCATGCATTTTTATTATTTCGACCTCAGTACTCAGATGTACACATACCCACTGATTCAAATGCAGACCTGACTGCTAATAAGCCTCATTCTATTTTACGGAGTGCTTTGGTTAATGCCAAATGATGTTATATAGTTCTATATGTTATATTGTGAAATCAAAATAATTGCTCTGCTCACTTCTTGAGAGGGAAATATCAATATCTAACTAGATATCATGTTGTTTATTGATATTTCTATACACTCATCAAAATCTTTTTGAGCTTCTTAATCTTTTACCGGGAAGTTGATATTTTAAGATTTCTTAGCTAGACAGAGGACTGAATGTGTCAAATCAGAGAGACTGCATGTCTGGACAGTTATGTAGTTTGGACTTTTCTTTTTAATTTGGTAATACATATCCCTGATAGGTTTCTTGGTATACAAACTTAATTCTAACGATCACAAGGCAAATTCTGTTGAGTTTGTAGACCAATTACAATGTCATGTGTTGTTACTTATTTTTTCTCAATTAATTATGATATTAAAACCAATTGAACAATTCCATATTTTATTACTACTGCTAAATGCATTTTTCTCATGTTCTGTGTGCTTACAGGCTGTACACACTCTCATTGCCCTTCAGAGAAGGTATTTAGCCTCACTGGGAAAGCTGACCCCTGCAGAGGAGGACTCTATTTGGCAGGTGATCATTGGACAGCGTGCGGAAGTAAGTTTTGTGTTAACCTCTACTCTCTAACAATGTTTGAGACATGTTATTGTTTTGAAAAGAAGTACTCCTCAGGGTTTTTCTGCTCATACTTAATGATTTACTCTCAGCTTTTCATTATTCATTCATTTTTTTTAACTACAAGACAGATTTAGTAAGGGAATTCTAATAAGATTTTCTGACTTATCACAAGAAAACGCACAATTTTTGCAGAATCATTACTGACGTTTCCTATCTTTTTATTCTGACAGGTTAGTGAAAAACTAGAAGAATGCAACCGGTTCGAGTCAAACTGGATAAATGCAGTCAGCTTGTGTGAAATGGCATCTGAGGCAGCGTATACCTCAGGTATGTGACAGAATATGTCTGCTTGAGATGGCTTGACCTGTGTGGTTATGTGACTCAAAGGAGGAAGTGAACCACAACTTACAATTGTCTGTGAAGGATTGAGATGTTGAAGTGTTGAGCTAGATCTTCCCGGTGTTTCATGGTAACATAGACCTTTGAGTATCTTCACCGCTAACATTCCAGCACATTTGTTGTGTAGCTGTATATCATCTCCCCATTTGTCTCTCTTCCTATTCAGATGTTGTCAGTCTTGCACTTAAATTCATACACAACTTAGAAACTCAGTAGTTGAAAGTGATAGATGCCTTTGAGATGACTCAGTGCCTCGGAACAAAACCGAGGTGATGGACATGAGCACCTGCTTAATGTTTTCACCTTAAACGCTCTTGAATTTGGCTTTTATCATCTCTGCCCCGTCCCAGAAATTTGACTTAAGTTCTTTTTATCTCTGTGTGTTCCCAGGAGCTGAGCAGGCATGCATCACTACGAGGACACATGTTCAGGTGGCCCAGTCACATGTAGAGGAGGCACGCAAACTGTCAGCAGATGCAGATAAGAAGTTGGCTGAGATTAAAGTTGAGGAAATCCAAAGGATGGCCGAATATGCAGCCTTCTTAGAGAAGGATGGTGAAGAGCATGAGATTCATGAGGCTTACTTAAGGGAAGATTAAGAGGAAATAAAATCAGTGATTAGGAAATTAGGGAAAAAAGATGGTGAGGATGAACTGAGGTCTTTTTTTGTTTTACTTTCAGGTTTCTATGAATTCTTGAGTCTCAGAAAGGCATAGTGAATTATCTGTAAAGGCAAATTATTTCCACAACTATTGCATTCAACAGATTATTTCCAATCTTGTTCTTTCTTATTTATGTGTCTAAAATGTTTTGACCTTGGTGATTTAGTCTTTCACTTGCAAAAAAAGAAACATTTTTGGATACCTTCAAACTGCACAGGGAGTTGTATATTTTTGTATTGAGGGGGATGTTGAGAATAACACACTATTACATTTTTATGTTGTCACACTTCCACCTGTGTCTATCTGGAATATTGCAAAAGAATAATACATGGAAGTTACTCGAGCAAATTTACGAACCAATTTGTTTGTAATTTGGCACTTTTCTGTAATGTTTGGTTATTTAAGACTATTTATTTGATCAATGAGCATGTTTTGGAGTGTGGGAAGTGATTATCTCTAAACTCTTAAGTCTGTCATATGGCAATTACTTTAGCCAACTCTGAATGATTTGTCTTTTTCATCTTTTATTAAGTTTATGCTCATGTAATAAAGGCACTTTTTCATGTAACTATTACTTAGTGTCAATAGTGTTCATTACTATCACTTGGGTGTGAGAAAGAATTTAGCTGAAAACATTTAATTGAATGGACATTTTACTAGCGCCTTTTCTAATTACAACTCCAATTCGTGTGATGAATTGAAATTGTGTCTTGCCATCAGGTTGATAGAAGTAAAATTTATTTTCCGCCCTCATTTTAGGGCTGTGCCAAAAAGTGATTCAGTCATGTGAATGTGACATTTGGCAGAACATATCTTGTGATTTGCTCCGTCTTATTTTTGTCATGCCAGATGAGATGCCATTCTCAAGAACCGTGGCTGTGATGCGAGAAATACTGCTGATGCTCTATGGGGAAATATTCCCTTCAAAGAAAGGGGACACCGAATTGTTTTTCTAATCTCAGCATCAAACTCAGTGATGCCCATTTTTTGACTTATTTGTCGCATCACTGTGATCTATGATTGAGAATTACCTGATCTTTTTGGTTAGGGCACTTATGATGGCATGTAACTTCAGCCTTTGCAGAAACATTTGTCTTCGTTCACATGTTCTTTTCTCTGCAACTTCACCTTTGTAGATTTGGATTTAAAATCCAAATGAAAGTTCTCATTTAGCTATGATTTTGGCACAGTTAATGTTTAGCCACATGAGGGACAAAGCTCTCTTATCCGCATGTTTTCCTTGTGAGTAACAGATCAACACAGATTTTTACATAAGAATCCTTTGGTTAATAATCGCCACTCACTCCCCTGAAAGCATGTCTTTTGCACAGGCAGATCTTTCATTTCTATGCGATTTGTATCTCTCCATTCACTCAATACCTTTCTTCACTGCAAATTAGCCATGTCTTCAGTCTTCCCATTACAAGGCTTCAAGGCTATTTCTCAGCCTCCCATCAATTATTCTGTAACATTGACATGTCACACTGAGAAAACAGCACAGCAGAGCCTAAATCTTGTCAGTAACTACAAAGGGTTCAACGTAGAATTTTTTATTACATAGATTTAATTAATTGTGCCTACTTTTCATGCAACAAGTCGGCAGTGGACATGATATGCACGTAAATCGACTCAGTTTAAGTAAAGGATGTATATGCAGGGCAGATTTTATTTTTACTTGGAATAGAATAAAGATAGACTTTTATTTCATGTGACTTATTAAAGTTCCATTCAGACTGATGGATTAAACACTCCCACAAAGGCCTTGACACGCTTACACTTCCAATTTAGTCGAACCACATCAAAAGCCCAAGTGTTAACAGACCCAAGACACATTAAAAAGGATTTATATCAAAATGCATCCGGCTATTTTAAATCCTTCTTCGGTGAGTCATGGGTCTGCTCATACTTTTCGTGTGGTTTGACTAAAGCATTTTCCTGCAAAGTGTTAACAGGGTGAACTGCATCAGTTATGTGGCCAACCTTGCAATGCACCTGTTATCCAGCAGGTGGCCACCTAAATCCATTACAACCACTGATAACGACAGTTTATTATGGAGTAGAAAACGGATCTCTTTCATTAAAAGTATTTTTTGTGTGTTTGCTTGTTCTTAATTTGATTCTACAATGTGCTTAGAGGTCTAGCTGATAAGTTCTATCACTAAAGGGCCCTTATGTAATGGCATATGGTTGCTAAAATGCTGTTGTATCAGATATGGCCCCATATAGAGGGGATTTGAGCCTCTGACTGTGTCCAGACACTCCTGAGAGCCTCTAACTTCTGCAGCTTTTTGGTCTATATTTTATCTATACTTTAGAATGTTCAGACCCCTGTGTAACTGTGAGATCTTACTTTTGTAGATTTGTGAATAACCTCCTGGGCCTTCACATTAATGAGACAACTTGGGGCAAGTCTCTCTCCACTTTCCCTCCTCTCCCTGCAAGCACTATGACCTCACAGCAAGAAGGTCCTGGGTTTGAATCCCATCACAGGTCCTCTCTGTGTGGTGTTTGCATGTTCTGCCTGCGTCTGTGTGGACTTCCTCAGGGAGCTCCGGTTTCCTCCCACCATCAACAAGACATGCATGTTAGGTGTAATAGTCCTGCCTGTGCCCCTGAGCAAGGCAACAGGAAAAACAAACAAACTGGAGTTTGTCTCCACACTCTGCAGCTGATCACTACTGGGTGGGTTAAAGGCAGAAGACACATTTCGTTGTAACGTAGCACCTATCAAACAACAACTGAACGCTACAATGTTAAAATAAAGTGGCTTTCTTACCAAAAAATAAGCATATATACCATCAAGAGGCTTTGATGAAGGGGGGCCTCGCCCAGGGAAACACAAAACAAGCCTGCGAGGTCCCTGCAAAGCCTGGTCAAACTAGCATTTTGTTAGCAGAATGCTCAAGACGGATAGGGTGCGCTCGCTTAATTGTCTTCATATATGCCCTCTAAAGGTCAATGTGCACTGCGGAGGTTGGTCTCACAGGCAGCTCATTATGGGGAGGACCTCTCCGGAGCTGTAAACACAAGTATGTAGCGTCAGCAGTTGGGTGACCTCTCCTCCGCTCGAGATGTCCAAGCCTTGGCAGGGGATGGAGCCTTGGGGGTAGTGGGATATGGGAGCGGGGTGCTAGGAGGGGAGGAGCGGGTGGAGGTGTGCTGTGACTGGCTCACCAGTGTGACTGTTGAGGAATGCTGTGTTTAACAAAGGCTGTTTTCACAGACTGTTAGAACCAAAATGCCCCAGACAGGCTGTGTAGATGCACAACCAGTGGTCACGGGAGAGGTGGTGCCAATACGGCTTCGCTTGCCAGAGAGGAATTATATTAGCGCTCTCAGGAAAAACATAAAACAAGTTCGTGCGGAATAAGCCCTCAGCGAGGAAACAGCGATTACAAAGGTCATAGGCTGTAAATAGTCATAAACCATCAAATTCTCCCAAGGATACTGTTAAAGAGAGGAAATATTCAGCCTAAATTGGACGCTTGCGTAGTTTAGGGTCATTGTCTCAAAATAACTGAGAGTACCCCTCCCCTAACTAGCTGAGCTCATAGACTCACCAGCGCTTCATTGAATAACATGGTTGTTGTTGTTTTTTTTTAAATTAACAAATTATCAATTGAAGAGATGACAATGTGATGATTTGTCCTCTTTGAAATTATTCCTCACATGTCTGTCAGTGGCTTTGATGCTTCATCATCATCATCCTCATCATCATAGGTGGTCACTTAGGAGCAAGTATGACTCTCCTCCTAGATCCTTGTGGATATCCTTGTGGGAGTAGGCCTGCACATGACAGCTTTTATCTGGAGAGGCTGACAGGCCTAAAGCCACCACCACAGGGTCCTTTGGTAGGGGATGACCAGAGTTCAATGGCACAGAGAACCAAGGTGATTGTCACAGACAGATTGTCTCTGTCACAGCCTTCTTCCCCTTTACTGCTGTTGTGACCTAGAGACATCTTCTGCCAGTTCTGCTGTTGAGGTGTTTTTTGGATCTTACTTCATCTGGCTCCTCCCCCTTGACCTTTCCACCTTGGGTGACCCTACCAGGAGCCAAGCTTTGGACGGCATAACTCTTGGTATCATTAGCACACACACAAGCTTCCCCACCACAGCAAGGTGGTGATCCAGGAGAAGGGCTATGAGGGTGACATGCAAAGTAGCCCAGGATGGGGGATTGATTGGGGAAAAAGGAAGAGGTTTAACATGTGGAGTCAGCTCAAGAGGATAGATTACAGAGCATAGATTATTGACTAATGGAAACTGTCCTCTTCTCTCACATGCCTTTCTCTTTTGTTTCTGTCGCTGAACGATGCCTTCTTCTTTCTCTTTTTTTCTGTGCATGTGACCTGGGAGGAGTGTGGGAGAGTCGAGCCGGATGCCCTTCCTGATGCTTCGTGATGGGTTGGGCCCATGACATCTGGTTTGTTATTCCCTGGTGTCTGCTGCTGAGCTACTGTGGTTCCTTCAAGGTTCAACACATTCCTCATATTTCTTGTAATTTCATTATGATTCTATTATCCTCTCTGTGCTGTATGCTGTAAATTGTGTTTTATTCTGTGTACGCATCATCCGTTCCAAGCCTGTCCACCCTGGGAGAGAGATCCCTCTTCTGTTGCTCTCCCTGAGGTTTCTTCCTGTTTTTTGCCCCCTATTAAAGGGCTTTATTACGTGAGTTGTTCCTTATTCGATGCGAGGCTCTAAGGACAGGAGGTTGTTTTAGTGCAAAGCCCACTGAGGTACATTTGTAATTTGTGATAATGGGCTATACAAATTAAATTGACTTGACTCTGAGGGTATAAATAAACTGCCAGGGGGTGTGGTGGCAGGGGGTATTATAGTGCAGGGGCACATCACAGGTCACGCTTTAATCATGAAGAGGCCTAGTCGGTGTCACCATTCTTATGGCACAGGGTTCCACTTTGTATACGAGATGGGGGATCCTTTAGAATTGGGACACCCCATGAGTAAATACGGCATGATGATGTTATGGTCAATTAGTTCCTTCTTATATGGCTCTTTTCTAGTTTAGCAACCAGAGTGCTTTACATCCTATGCCTCACGTTTACAGAGCATGGGGGATTAAGGTCGGATGCCTTTTTCCCCCTGATGCATTGCAGTGGGATTGAAACCCACCATGCCCGGTTTGGAGGGGCGGGGTCTACTGCTGAGCCACCGCGGCGGCCCCTGCTATAGCCGGATGCTATGAGTGAGCTGTTTGGTAGATGCATGGAGATAAATCATGCACAATATTTTCTTTGTAGCTGGGTAACTAAGCATCATGTTTAGATTAGATTTATCTCCAACATTGACCAATTGCCTCAAAACCAGCTAATCCAGCAATGTAAAACACATAAGAGTCCAGTTACTTCACCATCCAAGGACAAATTTACTGCAAAGTTTCTGGATTGTTATTCAGAGAACACCCTGGAGTGTCTCGGTGGTGTGTCATCACTCCACTTGGTAATAGCTCAACACTTGAGATTTATGTGGACTCCCACATCCATGTTCTTCTCTTACCCAGGTTTATATCACATGTCTATTAGGAACAAAAAAGGCCTTTTATAGGGAGGGTTTCAAACCTCAAGAAATGACTCATCGCTGACAAAAGCAATACCTCAACAAGCCCCCTCGGAGCAACCTGCAGAGATAGAGATCATCCTGACCATGTTGTTATTCAAATATGTGAATGGACTCTCTGTGGTGAGGAGTCTTGCAAATGTCAATATCCCTCCTGAGTGTAATTCATTTTCTGGGAACAACAAAGTGTCCCGATGTTACAAAGTGTGTTTTACATGCTGTCAAGAACCTGGAGCGGTATCTTGATAGCAGAGAGGAGTTGGATATGTCAGTGGCTGGATCTGGTCTTTTGCTTCAAGATTATTTTTAAAAATTGTATTATTGTCCAAATGGTGCAGACACAGAAGAGGTAAAGCATATGAAATATCAACTAGAAAAAAGTACAGAGCCTGAAAAATAAATACAAAATATAAACAATATAAAGTACAGTAGGGGCGGCATAATGCAGTAGGTAGGGCGGCTGTCTGGTAATCAGAATATCGGTGGTTCAATCCCTGGTTTTTTCCAAAAGCATGTCAAAGTGTCCTCGAGCAAGACATTGATCCCCTAATTGCTTAAGCCTTGAGATAAAATGGTGACCTGTCAAGTTAATTTTCATTTTTATCCAGGATATTTCCCTTCCTTTTGCCTAAGGAGCGCTGGGATAGGCTCCAGCATGACCCAGCATGACCTGGCTTAGGACAAGCAGTTGAGTATGGATGGATGGATGGATGGATGGATCCAAATGGCATCAATAAACTATCACAACAGCATTTGAGGTCAAGCAGACTCATATTACAAGTGTTGTTCTATTTAATAACATATCAGCTAATCTTCAACTTTCTGGGAGGGGGTGGTGGAATTATTTCTGCTTAAGAAGATGAAGGAAGTCTGTAGGATTTAATAATTCACCAATGAACTGAAAAGTGGACATGCTGCTTGAATCGTCCAAGCAGGAATGTCATAACAGCTTAACTTTTACTGGAACAGCTACAGCTGTACGACTACAGCAGATTCCACAATGCTTCTACCCGCTGTGTGGAATACACGAGGTACAACAAAGACTTGTGCGCTTGCGTGGGTCTCCCAGCCGGCGGTACATCCGACGCGTCACGGTCGTCATGGAGAATAGTTGCCAGAAGCTCTGGTGAGGAGCAGGGAGTGGAAAGTGCCGGAGCGCACCGCGGGGAGAGCCATGGAGAGAAGACCGCTATTCAAGAGCACTTTTCCGTCCAAAGGACCGCGACTAACATTACCCCTACTCATCCTCGGATTAATCTGTAAGTCATTCGTGTTCCTTTTTTCGTTTTTTACAACACTTTCAAAGCTATCGAGAAAGTTGAGGCGTAACGGTGGTCGGCGTGTCTCCCCGTTGCTTGCCGAGTGTGCCAAAATGTTTTGTTCACCGCTAAGCTAGCCTTGAGCGACTCCTCTAGCTAGGCTAACGGTATTTAGTCGGCGCCATAAACTAGGATAATAAATGAATAGTGCCAGTGTCAATGTGCTACCAGCTAGCCGAGTTCTCTGCCGTAACTAACGCTAGCTTAAGTTACACCTCCAGCTCAACCGCTGCTAATTATACCCAGGCTGTCCAGCTCGTACTGAGCTGAATCATGTACAAGAAGTGTAACTTGCAATTTAGCACCGGACCTTCATGCAATTAAAAATAAAAATTCCAACAAAAAGTTTCTCCAAGTGTCGAGATATATCGGGCATGTGAAAGATGAGAGAAATCACGGCCGGTCGTGTGTGGGGTGTGTCGGGGGGATTGAAGACATACTTGAGGGGCTAGAGGGGAGGAAAGACTACTGCAGTCGCGGCTGGGCTCCAGGCCAGAGCACCTTCGGCCGGTCCATCGCAGCCAGTGCAGCGATGGGGATGCAGCTGTGCCCAATGTCTCAACCCAGAGAACAGGGACCCATAACTCCTTAACAGGGGAGAGGGAGGTCATCTCATATTATGTGTGCACGAATCACAGCATTTAATATGTACCTTGCGGTTGCACTGTAACATGTCAGCAGAAAAAGAAGGCACTTCTAAAATTCAAACGGGTTCCCAGCCCATTGCCCTGAGTTACTGAGGTCAGTGAAAGATAAAGAAATCTCTGATTGGCCGAAGTTGGTTCTCAGCAATATTGTGGTGCTACTAGTTATTAGCTATTCAAAGAAAGTTTGCATTTTCGAGAACCCCATCCCCCCAAGAGACTGTATACTGAGTTCAGTGAAGTAAAGTGCAGTGTGTCTAGTTGTTTAACAGCATCTGGTGTGTTGGCAGTCTTTCCAGTCTGTTAGTACAAGTGACATTTTAAGAGAGAAAGTTGATCGGAGATAGGTTGTTAGTATTAGGATGATATTCATGATATTTATTTATCATTTTATATCTACAAATGTATTTATGTTTCATTGTTGGAATTCTATATGGCCTTGGATATTGGAAATTATTCATTTGCTGAAAATGCATTGTTAATCGAATGTCTACAGATGATGTTAAGGGAAATCTATCAAAACAAAGGGCTTTAGGGAAAAAAGCTATTGAACTGAACTACTTACACACAGGATTGGTTTATTCTCAGGGGCAAAATATACTTAAGTTGAAATTAAATAGGGGGTATGCGATTTCTAAAATATGAGCAGCTCATCAAAGAGCAATTCTTAGAGTAGAAGCCATAAACT
>OMLC01057634.1:0-11806 GCA_900302585.1 Regalecus glesne
AAGCCATGCCTTCTCAAGCTCTCTCTCTCTTTTTCTTTCTCTCTCTCCCACTCATGCAAAAACCAAAGCCTTGTTAGCTTTTTAAAATAATCAGGCAGTTGGATGATGAATGATTTAACAGGTATGGAAGGAAGGAAGCTCAGGAAGCCTTCCACTTCTCCCCTCGGGGGCTCATGGGAAGAGTGACAGGCTGACACAGGGGTTGCGCTCTGGGAATAAACACCATTCCCTTTCATTTCCTCGCTCCCGCTCCTCTTCCTGTCGAGACGGCAATGCCGCGGCCCCCTAATATGGTATCGGTGTGACAGCAAGAGGCGATGAAACATTGCAAGCTTCACGTCTGGCTACACACAGGGAGGCAGGAAGATGCCTTTGTCTACTGGTCGTCTCTGCCGTCTATTTGTGTGAACCCTGAGAATAAATAATTATGGCTTCCATCAGGATGACACAAACACCAATCCACACCTGGCGCCAATGCCTCGATGGAAAACGGGGGACTTATCGAGCTCAAGCTACAGATAAATTCTGCTGCATTGAAACAAATTCTTCTAGATATGAAGGGTTTGTTTCCAAAAAGCAATATGTCTGATAAAAATAAGAATCAGTTTTAAAAACAGATGATTCCTCCAGCAACCAAACTCTTACTCAGCACGGGCTGAATAACAAGTCAGTGTCCTTAACAACAAGTAATGTGTTTTACTTGAATGCGTCATGGTAGACGTAGCTCAGGAGGTAATCTGAAGAATTAGTGGTTTGATCTCTGCCAGTCTCCTTGAGCAAGAAACTGAAACCCTGACTTCTCCAGCCCCATGATGGAAAGGTGACTTGTCCAGAGGTTTTTACCTTTTGCCCTATGAACACTGGGAAAGGCTCCAATCTTGACTCCAGAACCCATCTTTGAAATGTGTCATTTCAAGGCTCTGCAGAAACAGATCCTAATTTGAGGTCCACGAGCCCTCAGGTGGTACAATGTGGAGGAATTAAATAAACACCTTGCCCAATGCACCTATTCTTGTATACACTTCTAGTCAGCTAACAAGGATAAAATTAACTCCTTTTTCACCTCCAATACTACAGGACTGACCTTAAACCCCACAATACATCCTGCCTAGCAAAAGCCTTATCAAACAGAGGTCAAAAGTGCCTTAATCTGGGAGTTCTTGACATAAAAAGAAAAGTCTGGTGGGCCCTGTTTAAGCACAGTCTAGTCTGGATTACAGAGATAACGACTGAGAGAACATTCTTTGAGAAATCGGGGTGTTAATCTGATTTAACATTGACAGCAACACTAGAGGGCTTTAAGGCTTTTTTAACAATGCATGTGCCTGAGAAGTTTTCTTTAAAGACAAGGCTTTAAGGATAAGGCTCGGAAAGACAGTGAGCCTGCTCCTAGGTTTCTATAAAACAGCATACAAATTGGCACAGTTGAATTACTTATACCTGTTGTACAATACAGAGCATTTTCCTTTTCTTTCAGTGTAGCCAGAAAGTTAAAAAAACACTTTCAAATCCCAACATCAGGCAGAGAGAGAGAGAGAGAGAGAGAGAGAGAGAGAGAGAGAGAGAGAGAGAGAGAGAGAGAGAGAGAGAGAGAGAGAGAGAGAAGCACACTATATGTACTCACGCATGTGCACAAACTTAAAGACGTACACCCTAGTCTTTATCGGCACCACGGTGAACTGTAAAAAGAACAGAGCAAGGTGACTGTTACAGTCCATAGAGTGATTTGACAAGGATAAGGCTACAATTCTTGGTTTTTGACTGATAGTCAGAAAGACTGTGAAGATGTAGTAATGGCATCTGTATGATTCAGCCCAGTATGTAACTCACAACATCCATTTCCAGTGAACACGAGGAGCTGCTGCCCTTGTATCAATGGTTCGTGGATATGTGCTGTGAAGCAGGTAAGTTGTCAGTATGTCTCTCCACAGCTTCACTGTGTATTCCTACATAATAATTATATTAGGGAGATTGAGATCATCCTCACATCAGGTCTATTTTTACATGTCACCATTAGTCCCCATGCTGTGTGGGTGGACATGGGTTTAGATGGAGCATTTGGATGGAGATTAAGGCTGGATGCCCTTCCTGATGCCCCATAGTGGGATCAAACCTACGAAACTTGCCTTGGAGGTACATACTCCACCACTGAGCTACTGCTGCTTGATTCTGATGGAAACACTACATTATGGAGATTTTTAGATATTTATTCGGGGATGACTGGATTGAAATTGATTGGTTCCAGGTCCATGTTCAGAGCTACTGATCACACTGTTCTGTGCTTTCATTATAACATGATTTAATTCTTATCTATCTTATGTGTTAATATGACACATCCAATCTTAGCCTTAATATTCATGAGAAGAATAAATAATGTGCCAACTGCTGAGTACTTTTACCCATGGTGCTTTACAATACCATTGATTCATTTATTCATTACGACTGGTCTCAGTTGTTGTCAAAGCCCTAATGCTGTAAGGGTCAGCACAATACTCCACCTAATCAACAACTAGGAAAATGCAACTGCTCACCGTTAAATTATTATAACTATGTTACACATATTTAGCTACACAGTTATGGGAATCCCAAATCCAAGCAGCATATGGTTCATACATATCCACTGAAGAACATCAAGTTGTACGAAAGACTATGAAACGCTGCCCTCTAGTGTTGGTGTTTTGTCCCTGCAGTTAGAGATGTTATGAATGCTGCCAAAAGGCCTTCTATAAGACAATTGCTAAGTTTTTCACAATAGGTAAACTCCGCAATCTGTAAACATCAGGAAGATAAAAAATTCCCCCCTCTCATCTATTTATGAGGCACTGAGAGGCCTCAGAAAACTCAGACACTTTAATGGAGACACTTTGCATGGCCTAATAATTGAATCATCTCATTGTTAAAAAAACATCAAGCACAAGTTCCAAAGATATGGATCAGCTAGCATGAGCTTCAGCTTTTACATCAATGAATGATTCATCCGCAGGTAACAACTAAGCTGTAATGAATTATTCACAAGCATGTTAAATTTTGAAAAGAGATGATCCTGTATAGTCATGAGGGGGCTTAGGAACATTAACACAGCTATTCATTACTGTTAAATCAATAGATAACGTTTTCACCACATCTCAGTTAAGACCTAACTCATCTGTATGAGATCACACAACATAGATAGTAAGATAACAGCTTCATGTGCTTAACTTGGGTGTTTCTCTGCCTTCCGCCCAATGAGCTCTGGGATAGGCACCAGCAGATCCGCGACCCAACTTAAGATAAGTGGTTGACGATGACATGACATGACATAATAGAATATCAGTCTGCTCTGGTGACAATGAACAGCAGAAGCTAGAAAGCCAGAGAATCACAACATGGGAGGTTGTAGGGAGGTGATAAAAAAAGAAGCTTAGCTCATAGAGTCACAGAATGTGTATTTGTTGGGTCAGATTCAAACCATTTGTGACTTCGTCTCCCTCTCGATTCCCTCTCTCTAGTCTTTATCGGCTGTATAATGGTACAGGGAGGAAAAATGTGGCACAAATAACAATCAAATAATGTGAACACGTAGACGTAGCAGAGTGATTAAGTCTGCTCCCTACTGAGCCACACGTTCACTGCCATTGTCAAATTCTACTAAGGCTTCCTTTCCTGTGTCTCTCCACCTCTGTCTCCTTCTTTACTTTCCAAATATCTCCATATAAAAATCTTTTAAAAAACAGAGGATTAAAGTTGCTTGAGGATTGCGTCAAGTTGCAGGGGAGTGGTTATTTTCATGAAATATGATACATCCACTTTTCTCACCTGTGCTGAGCAAAGTTTAAATAGTGAATTCGATGACAGGCCTACACATGGCATCCCAACTAAGAGCAGACTTACTGCAGGGAAACAAAACATCATGGCTGGTAAACAAGTTTCAACCTAAAACTGTCTTTTGCTGTTTTACACATGGTATTAGCATGTGGTGATCTATATGTGGATATGCTGGCTGTATAATGAACTAACCCATTCCAATGTATTCTCATTGTCTAATTTCAGCAAAAAAAATATTGGTTGAACAAAATTATGCCAAATGGGGTTTTTTTCTTAAAGATATTATTTTGATAGCCCATAGGCTTTGGAAATGGCCACATTATTTGGTCATTGTATTCTATTCCTTCATTGATATTCCATCCATTCATCCATCCATCCATCGTCAACACTTATCCGAAGTCGGGTCATGGGGAACGGGAGCCTATCTCAGTCCTCATTGGGCAAAAGGTGGGGATACACCCTGGACATGTCACCAGTCCATCACAGGGCAAAGCAGTAAAAGGAACAGTGTCTTTCTTAAGGACACTTTTCTGTAGGTGCGGGGATTAAACCTATAACCTTCTGATTGCCAGATCACTACTCTACCCACTGAGCTATGCCACTCCTATATTGAAATTTGTCCTCTGCATTTAACCCATCCTAATGCATAGGAGCAGTTATGGGTTCAGTGTCTTGTTCAAGGATATTTCAACACGCTTTCTGAAGGAGTCGGGGATCAAACCGGCAACCTTATGACTACTGGGCATTCTGCTCTACCTCCTGAGCCATGCTGCCCAAATAAGTCCTTCTGATAAAAATATGTTTTCAACAGCTGTGAATGTGACTACAGTGACCCATTTACCATGGTAGGAGTGGTTCATGTCAAATTTGGGTGAGTCTCAGCCACCTCCTGAATGAACCATCTGCTTTCGTATATGGGGATGACATTTCCACCCCTGGGTGGTATCATCCCACCAATGCTACCACGCTGAGCACATTTACACTTGAATGTTTCTAGCTGTGATCCAGTCATAATGTGACCCACCTGCAAAGGTGGTCTGGCAGATCTAATCAAATTTTCAATCCCAATGTGTGACTATGCGTGTGTGTTAACACCGTAGAGATTACATGGTTAACACCCTCCATTAGCATGCATTTTCCCTTATCCAGAGGACTGGTCTGGATACAGATCACACGATAATACCCGGCATGAATGGGATCTCATTGTATTCAGCAGTTCTGAATTTATTTTTGTCACAGAGTGCATAAATTGACAACCCAACGTGAACAATTATAAGCAAACAATACAGAAATGAAAAATATAGCATGTAGAAAATACACTACGTGGCTACAATCCATCCCAGTATCTCTTCTCTTATCCTTGTTGAGCTGGAACAGGAAGCTGTGGTGCACTGATGCAGTGTGTGCTGCACCAGCCCACCACACCAGGTCTTACCTGAGGTGTTGTTACTCTGAAGGTGGCTCCTGTGGTCGGGGTGGCTGGTCGCGGAGAGATGTTGTTCTGGGCCTGCGCTTGAGCCTGGGCCTGAGCCAAAGCCTGCTGGGGAACCATCACTAGCTGACCCAACTCTGTACGTACCAACACCATCCCTGAAGAAAGAGCAGAACATTAAACAGTAGACAAAACCACAGATCTGTGTTCTCTGAGGCTTCTGAAATACCGCCATCTGATTCAACACACTATTCATTTTCCGCTTTTAGGCACAAATGGATGCCTAAATAAGGCTATTGCTGGAAATGCATGGGGTTCTCCTAACACCTCTTTGACCAACTGGTCAAAGAGGTGTAGAGAGACAACTGAGTATGAGAAGTGTATGAAAGACAACTGAGTATTTGCAACAGTGCTGAAAAAGTCATTATTGCAATAAAGAACATCCTCAGCTTCGGGAACTGATGAGCCAGAGCTGTGGGTTTGAACCCACCACGGGGCATCAGGTAAGGCATTCAGCCTTAATCTCCCAAGCTCCATCTAAGTCTGTGTCAAGCCCCACAATGTGGGGGCTAATCGTGACATATAAAGCGGACCTCTCTCTGAAATACGATAACTTCTACATGATGGCTACCAACACGGGTGGTAGGCATCATATGAAAAAGCTTCAAACCTGTGAAAAACAAACACGATGGAAGTCAAGAAAGATAGTTATGAATGCATATATCTCTCCAGCTTCCATGAGGCCTGACATAGAAACCTGCATGGAGCATGTCTTTGACTGAGCACAGTAGTTGAAACTGTGTTGTGTAATGTATAATTCACAAATATGATAAGAAATACTTTAAAATTTAATTCTAAACAACCCAGCAGGAACATCAACTTGCTCCCTGGAACTCATCAGCCAATCAATACAAATGACAGTTTCTTCGAAACATCTGTAAATTTGGGGGCCTTGGTTCAGGGTTATGTAGTTGCACAGTAAATCTAACATAAAACCAGTGGTCATGTTGGTGGGGAGCTGGGACATTTGTACGGTTTTCCAGATGTCAGGTAACAGGATTTGCTTTTCATATAGTGGTGAAACCAATTCAAAATCATCTTTTTTCTCTTAATATGAGAAAATTTAATTCTCTGCATTTTAACCCATCCTATTGTATAAGAGCAGGGAGCAGCCACCGTGTGGCACTCAGGGAACATTGTCTTGCTCAAGGACACTTCAACATGTTTTCTACGGGATCAGGGATAGAACCTGCAACCTAGTGACCCCCAAACGACTGCTCTACCCACTGAGCGATGCTACCACTATTAATGATGAAATTGATTAATGATCAAAGCAAGGCTATATCCAATTGACACTTGTATGCAAACAGACCAGAGCCCTTGTGCTGAACTTTAAGTTTCACATCTCAAATGAACTCAACTCAAAAGCCAACCTTAAGCAATTTTCTCAACAATTTAAATGTGTTAATCTTAATTCTGTGTAAAAGCCACCGTCACAGGACATAATGTCACAATAATTACCAAGTATTTGCAAATATATGATAAATCTAAACTGTAAACTCTAGTTTTGCCCAAGCCGTAAAGGTCTGAGTATCATTGAGATCATTCTTACCCTCCTTAAACACATTTAAGTGTGTCTCGTGTTACCAAAACATAAAAACTCAAGTGAAATGGTCAACCACCAACCGTCAAGTTCATTTTTACGGGTCACCATGAGTCCCCATGTTGTGGTAGTGGACACAGACCTAGATGGAGTTTGGGAGCGACCTTCCTGACGCCCTGCTGTGGATTCAAACCCAGGGACACCTGACCTAGAGGCACGTACTTTACCACTGAGCTACAGTGGCCCCTGGAATGGTCGTCATGGTAACATAGAAATGTTGCATTTATCAACATTTCTATTTATTTTTGTATGTCCGTCATGTATCATAAGACTGAAAGTGATCCCCACGTCTCTGTACAAGGACTACAAATACTACCCATTGTGTACGTGTTTGGCCAATGATATGATTCTGATTCTTATTCAAAACAATATTCTGAGATATGAGCATTTAAAACTTCACATGTAGTCACAAGTTGAATATAGAAAATATGTATGAAAAGATCAGGTACATGCATAGAGGGGAGCTACAGGGGTTCTAGTCCCTGCCCCTTTGCCCTGAATACCCAAAGTGCCTCTTTGAACGACCATTTAAATTTTTGATATAGAATAAAATTATGTGAACATTTCAAAAATAATGTGTTTAATAATCGTTTTGTTTGGATAAGGGTCCTGTAATTCAGTACGTAAATAAAGTTTATAAATGTTAACAATTTTTTCCCATGAGCCCCTTTTTTTAATTTTGAGCCCCTGCCCGTCTAAAGGTCTCTGCACAGCCCTGTAAAAGATAACGGCTGACATACACCATAACTCTTGGTCTAGATGAGAAAATGAAATCAGCATTGTTGGTATTTTGCCAAAGTGCAACTGAGACAGATAAAGACTTGGTTTCTAATTTAAAAAAAAATCCCTCGGTAGTTTAATCAGAATGTGTTTAATGTGCATTGGGACAAACCATATCTGATCTAATTAGTCAATTCAAGGTGTGATTTGCCTTTGTATATTTTTGACTGGTAAGAGTGGTAACGCATGCAGCTTTGTAGTGCGATGACATCTTGGGTTTTGTCAAACAATTGGCAGCTACCAGTGCGTAGATGAACAGTAAGAATTTCCCTTGGTCCACCAGTACCAAGAAGTGCTTCCTGAATGGCATGTGTTAGTTATATACCCTACATTGACCATAATCAGAATCACCTTAGTCATCAAGGGTCATCAACTTGCAGGAACTTGTCTAGTTGTCAGTGTTTCAAACACACTGCAACAGGTGACATGCATTTTCCAATACATACTGACAGATGGTGCACGGACAAGAGGATGCCACATGCAGTTGCCTCGTCCGTCCAAAAAAATCCATTCCGATCGCCATTGTATCCAACTGAAACCCAAACCCAAGAAGTCTTGTACTAAGTTATTCTCATACCAGGTGTCACTCTAAAGCCACCTCCAGAAAGCAATAAGGCAATGCTGTGTCTCTGCTCTCCTCTCTCCCCCCAAAACCTTACCCTGTGGGATGGTAAACCCAGGGGGCAGCTGAATGGTCGTCTGCTGTTGAGGTGGTCTGACAATCAGCTGAGGGGTTACAATCCTTTGAGGTGCAGCCAGGCCGGGCCGGGGCTGGGGCTGTGCAGGGGAAGCCACAACAGGTGTTGGAGAAGGGGCTGGAGGCCTGATCATGCCAGCAGAAGTTGCCATGGCAGTCTGACCAGTTACAGTCACAGAAGTCGTTACTGTGACCCCCGTGACACAGGCAGCTGCAGGGGCTGAGACTGGACTCGGCTGTTGGGTTGTTGTAGATGGGATGACAACCGGAGAAGGGGATGGGACAGTACTGATGACAGAGTTGACGCTGCCTGACTGGCTCAATACTACAGTCTTGGGATGGGACTCGTCTGCTTTGGAAGCCCCGGTATTTGCATCCGTCTTGCTGTGGTTTACTTGTGCGGGTACGGTGACGGGTCCGATCCGTGCACCTTGTTGGACCAAGGCCGAGACGGTGGTTCCGTTTCCATTCTGAGCTATGCTTGCTACGATGTGACTCGGCAGTCTATGCAAAGCAATGGTAGGGGTCCCTCTGTCGAGAGCTATAGCCGACTGACCGACGTTGGATAAGGTGTAAGTCGTGGTATTCACACAGGCTGTAGCCGCCGGTGCAGAGTTGGCCACACTCACGCCGGTAGCCACGGAGCTAACGTTATCGACCACTGCTGTGCTGCTATTCCTCCTGGTCGTCACAGCTCCGCCGTTCAAACTCTTTGCCCGACCCGTGGCAGTCTTTCGGGATGTCGGGGTCCGTTTCCTCAGTGTATCGGCGTCTGTCGATGTTTCCCCCGCAGCCAAAGTGTTCTCAGAGTCGCAGTCCGTGGTACTGATGCTGGCGGCCAGAGGTGCCAAAGTTGACACGCCAGATGCAGCCAGTGTTGTGATTGATGCTCCATGTGATTGCAAACCACTGGTATTCGTGTTCACACCGGCGGGCGAAGTGGTGGACGCTTCATCGAAAGACGGAACAGGGCTCGGTGTCAGATATGCGACAGTTTTCTCCGAGCCAATTTCCTTAGAGTTCGTCTCCGGGTGCATGCCAGCTTTATGCTGTCCTTGTTGTTGTTGTTCCAGTGTTGTGGTGCCCACTTGAGCTGGTAGCGTTTTTCCTAAGTGATGGTTAGCAGTGCCCGTTGACCCAGCAGCCCTGTTCTCCGAATGACTACTTGCAGGGTTGCTTTGGTCAGCAAGCTGCGATTCCAGAGAGCCTACTAGGTCACTCACGGCTTTCTCGTCCACCTCTGAAAAGAGCATATCTTCCAGGGGGTCGGAGGCGCCCGCCATCTCTGATCACGGATCGCTGTCCCTAAAAAAAAAAAATCACTATGCGCGTGCGTGTTACTAGGCATTGTGGGAATGAATCTGACGTCAATAAATAAATAAAAATTGATTATTATTCCTTATTATTGTCTCATTTTTCAATTTCACAGCGGTCCGAGTGGGCGTCATTGAAAGCTTTACGCTATTAACGACGTCTCAACCATGTCGTTACATAAGTGATCAGATAGACCAGAGAGGACGCATCTTACGTGCCTTTCGTAAAGCTGAAGGGGTCGGAATAAGGTAACGTTTAAACTCCTGATATTTTATTTCTTTAAATAAATTTAAAAAATGAAAGGAGTTTTGTTTTTCTTGTACTAATTAAGATACGGATTCTCCCTCTGGGAAGGTGGGGGCAGGGATGGAACACCGTCCCGCGTTACAACGCGATATCATAGCGAGAGTGCGTCTCAATAGTGTACTGACTTTCCCTTGTTGGTAATATTGATACCTTTTATTTCAATTTAATTAAACTTTAATATCAATAGATTTGTTTCAAAAATACATATTATATCATATCCCCAGATTATGGTGTATTCAGCGTGTTTTGTGCGGACATCCACTGGTAAACCAGTATAGACTACGTTGTTTAACAGCAGGCGGAGGATGAGGGGGAGGAGGCGGGATTACACAATTAAGTCATATACAATTACCCAGCATCCTTAGCAGTCAGCGAAGAAAACTGAAAACGGCCATGTCGTGGTAGCGGTTTCTTCACCTGCGAAACGGGAGTTATTCCATTAAAAGCAACTCTGCCAGTGTGGCGGCAAGAATAACGCAAAGTTATTTGTAGTTGGAGATTTCCTTTTGCGGAAAAAGTATCACACTTAAGAGTTCGACCAAAACACAGGGTAAACATGAGTGGAGGTGGGACGCCTTACATTGGCAGCAAAATTAGCCTCACTTCGAAGGCCGAGATCCGATATGAGGGGATTCTGTACACCATCGACACTGAAAATTCTACTGTGGCTCTCGCTAAAGGTGAGCTGGGTCTACGTACACCATTTACATTTGTTACTGGTTCCATTGGGGAAAATTTCTGTGTTCGACGACAGAAAACCAGTTAGCTGGGTGAGCTAGCTCTTTTTTTGCTGACTGAAGTGCACGTTTACATATTTGCTTTCTTTGTTTACGTTTTGTACGGAGTCATCTTAATGCCACTGGTAAGGTCTCAGATGTGTCCTCTGGAGATATGTTTGTTCATCATCTGACTTTGTGTTAGCTGTGCAGCACTGGACAGCCCTTTACACGCAAACCGGTGTACTCTTTGTGTATCCTGTGAATTCGGTGTATCCGGGGATGACGCACATCTCAAAGATGTGCAAAGTTGAATTGTATCAGCTTGGGCTACTTAGCACAATTGGATTCCCATCATTTGGTTGATCTTGCAGGACATTGCGTGTTATAAAAGCTGCATTTTAAGGTTTACGATTGTGTTCACTTGCGTAGATCATTGCAGCGTCAAGTAGCAAAAAGATGGGCTTCACGCCACCCCTAGAACATTATGTCTGAGAATTGAAATTTGTTTTCTGCGTCTCGTCTTCAACAGTTCGCTCATTTGGCACTGAAGACCGTCCTACCGAAAGACCGATTCCCCCACGCGATGAAGTCTTTGAGTACATAATTTTCCGAGGGAGTGATATCAAGGACCTGACAGTATGTGAGCCCCCCAAAGCCACCAGCACCCTGCCCCAGGATCCTGCAATTGTTCAAGTAAGGATTTCCTGTATTGAGGGTCTTTTTCTGTGTCAAACCACCTGATTTGCATTAAATGTGATCATTCTATAAGTTACGGGTGTTCCAACTTGTAAAATAACCTTTTCGAATTGGTTTAAAAAGTCATGTGAAATGTTCAGACATTCACCTGTATTAGAACTCTTGTGTCGAGTCAATTTCCTCTATACACCGAGAAAAGCTTTGAGGCTCTGGTAGTCCCTACCAAAGATCCACTCCAGGTGGGCGGAAACCAAACAATTTGGTTGTTGCCAAAGAGTAGAGGCTTTAGTCCTTTGATTTGTCACAAGAAAATGGCATTTAGTTAAGAAAATGGCCAACTTTTGAAGCATCAATCCCACTGATCCTCTAATGCCAGCAAGATTTAATAGTTGGTG
>OMLC01057675.1:0-10462 GCA_900302585.1 Regalecus glesne
AAACAATCAAATATATATATATATATATATACACACACACCCACACGCACACACACACACACACACACACACGTATGTGGGTGGGTGTGTAAAATGCCTTTTTACTCATGCTGTTCAACTAACACATCTTGCATCTACATACAGTTTTTTTGGTAATACATTCTTGCAATAATTACTAAAGAATTATATCCTAAAAATATCAATTAATATCTAATTGATAAATTAAGTAATTAATTCAATTCAGCAGTAGGGTTGGGTATCATTCTCATTTTGGCTACAGTTCTGATTCCACTCCAAACCCAGTTCTTTTAGATCCCAGTTCAAATCAAAATGTTTCCCAGCAGAAACTAGTACACTTTATGCTCTCTCTCACATCTACCCCACCCATGCTGAATGGTGTCACCTTGCCAGGAGCTCTCCTGGTATCAACTTTCTCCATTACCTCATGTCAAAGAAAATAAAGAATAGAAGTAGGAGTACTGAGTGTGAGTTGGTGGGTACCTGCACCAGCTCAGTCTGAGACACTTCGGTAACCGGGAGAAACATGGAAACGGTGCATTCTCACAGGTTTGAATCTCCCTCCGGTAAAGTGTCTTGATGCACGCTCAATAATCCAGGCTAGGGAATCACAAAAAAGGTGAATCGGTGCAAATGGATACAAAGTTTATTCAGAATAAATTCCGTATCCAGTTGATCCAATTGACCGTTTTTTGGTTACCCTGCAGTAAAGGTGTTGGCATATTGCACACGTCTCCTCTATTGCGTCAAGTATTTTTACTGCGGTAATCTCAGGCTGGTGTATGGCAGTTTCCTTAAACACCAGTTCGTTAAAACTGGTGTACCCCCAACTCCACACAATAATTCCTCTTGAACGGGAACCTTAAACCCGATCACTAAAGTTTCATCACTCGTGTCCTATTCATTACAGTCTATCTCAGTCATTTTGGCACGCTGTGTCCTTTAACCCGCAGAAACGCTGAAAACGTGGTTGAGCAGTGTTTGATGACAAGATTACATTTCTCATGGCTCTTCCTCCTGCTTTGCAGACGGCCTCCGACAGCTCAAAACCTCCATTTAGCCCTCCTCAGAAGGTGTCAGATGCTGGAGCAAAGTAAATGTAAGTTAAGTATGAGAGGCTTCCCTCTGAGTGTTTATCTCAACCTTCCCAACCCCATCCAGGGGCTAAAAGCGGAGCTGACAAACTGCTGACCACGTTCTCATTTGCACCAGGAGTGCAGTCAATCAGCAGCAATATCTTACTGTACATATAGGTCATAATTTGATATGATCGAAGCACTGGTGCGGAGTCCTGCTCCTCATGGGTACCACACAGGATAAACAACATGGAGCTGCCTCCCTTTTACATCACAGCTCGTTACCCGGGTGTGCATCTTAATCAGCTGGATTAAAACATGTTTTGAGTCTGTGTTCTGTGTCCTGAGTCTTTTGTGTCTCGTGCTCATCGATGCTCATACCTCTGAGTTGAAGCGTATTTGACAAACATTACAGGAAATAATCGGCCGCTTCATCTTCACCATCGGAGGTCCGAAGGTGTGGCTCATGATTGCCTTCTGGACCGGGTCCATCTGTAGGAGGGAAGCAAGAGAGGACACTAAACATCAGTAGGGTGGCTTATTGGCTCCATCCCAGTGATTGCAGAGGTGGAGGTTTTCTCTGAAAAGGGCACCTCAAGCCTGCGAGAGCACACAAATGAAATGAGAAAAAAGGGAGAGAGAGGGGGGATGGACCTGAAGAGAGAAAAGAGGTAAATGATGGGGAGAGGTGATGAAAAGGGAGGAAGTGGGCAGAATGGAAACAAGTGGATCGAGACATGCTGCTGCTGTCTTTGCTCAACTTCAAACCCTTTCAGACAAGGTTGAGTTGGAGGGGTCTAATACGATAAGATTAGATAAAAATATATATGTTTAAAAATTAGACTCTCTTATCACTCCCGCAAGGGGAAATTGGGATTTCTCTGCATTTTAACCTATCTATCTATCTATTGTATAGGAGCAGTGAGCTGCCAACATATGGCGCTCTGGGAGCAGTTAGGGGTTCAGTGTCTTGCTCGAGGACACCTCGACATACTTTCTGCAGGAACGGGGATCGAACCTGCAACCTTCCGATTGCCAGACGACCGCTCTACCTGAGCTATGCTGATAAGGTAAGATAAGATAAGATATTCCTTTGTTAGTGCCATGACGGGAGTGTCATAACAGCAAAGTGGAAACAGAACAGATGGGGAAAAACTCGGCAGTTCAAATTGGATGTGAAATTAAGAGAATTGATATTGCATTTTGTATTGCACATCTTATTGCACACTGAAGTTAAATACTGAAATACTTGCTGCACAGTGTGATTACAGACCCTCAGTCTCAAAACGTCAGTACTTAGTTGCTTATGCATTAGGATGCCAAAACATACAAGGACACGTGTTGAGTAACGGGGGCAGGCAGCTGGGCCTTGCTGCGACGTGTCGCAGGCTGAACCCACCGTGTAGTCTACCTTAATGTGCCTGCTGGTAACAGAGATTGTTCAGCAAGCAGTAGGAGCGGACAGAGAACACTCCCTGTCTCAAGAGTTGTTATGCATCAGATGTAATTGGACTTGTTCTTAATATACCTCTTTTCTAGTCTGACCACTACCCAAAGCTTTTTGCAATGAATGCATCACATTAACCGAGCTACGCGGTGGGAATGCCTGATTCCCATGCGTGCACTCAACCCGCTGAGCCACCGCGGCTCACAGTGAGATGGCACGCACAAACACACTGTGACACATTGCACAGGGCACAAGGCCCACATGGCCAAATCGGCACACAATAACAGGCCTACGTGTTTGAAATGAGACCAGAGATCCGTTTTAAGCATCACCATTAGTCTCCACCTTGTGGGGGGTGGAGATGGACTTAGATGGACCTTGGGGGATTAAGATCGGATGCCCTTCCTGATGCCCCACAGTGGGTTTTAATCCGCAACATCTGGCTCATCAGTCTCTAAAGCGCGCTAAACAGATGCTCAAATACAAGAGCTGTCACACCACCTTAAAAACAGCTATGTTTGATTGTGGGAGCAGGATAGGTCAGTGGGTAGAGAGGTCATCTAGTGATCAGAAGTTTATAGGTTCGATCCCCACACCTGCAAAGTAGCATGGTGAAGTTTCCTTGAGCAAGACACATTTCCCCTTGCTGCTCTACCCTGTGATGGATTGGCAACATGTCAAGGGTGTTTCCTTTCCCTTTGTCCAATAAGCACTGAGATAGTGTCCAGTTCACAGGCGTAGGCTGGGGTGGGCCAAGGACAACCATCGGGCATCCATACCCACCCATACACCCAATCATTGTCTTTCAAATTTGTCATAACCAATGTGGTATCAAAGCTGGAACCTTTGATGGGCAAATCAGAACTGTACATAACTGTGTTCCGACCAGTACAGGGTCTGTGAAAAAATGAGACTGCTGTATTATTGGCTAGAGTAAGTTGGCGTGGTATTGAACCAAAGCCACACCCCCTTCTTTCAGCTAGTCTATACCCATGAATTTACAGAACTCATATTCAACCGATAATTTATCTTGGCCCACCCGACCAAACGGTTCTACCTACGCTACTGGTCTAGTTCCCTGCAAACCAACTTCAGTTAAGTCTTTGACGATGGACTGATGGATGGATGAAAGGATGGATGGATGGATGGAGGAATAGATGGAAGTTTAAGTTATGCATGGCAGATGTTCAGTTTCATTGGATCAGCTGGTTTCAGTTAACAGTGCTGTTTGTAATGGATTTATCTGTGGAACATGACAATACATAAAGAAAACTTTATGTGAATAACAAAAAAATGTGAGTCACTTCATCTGGACACCATTTTGTATTGATAGAAACATTTCATCCCCCATACAGGAGACATCTTCAGTCTGAGCTGACTCTAACATCACCACCCCTACACACTATACAGTTCAGATTCAACTATTTTTATTTTGAACT
Organism: Regalecus glesne; assembly: GCA_900302585.1. NCBI lineage: Eukaryota > Metazoa > Chordata > Actinopteri > Lampriformes > Regalecidae > Regalecus > Regalecus glesne. The sequence goes on from OMLC01057675.1 coordinate 3,981, forward strand.
TAGTTCAGTTAAAAAAATCTTATTTAAGAATCCGACAAATATAACATGTTTGAAATAGAGCAGAAGGAAGTCTTATAATGTATACTTATAATTTCCTGCGCCCATTCTAATTCTCAGTTAGTTAATAAACCTAAATAATAAATGGGGCAGCAGCAGCTCCTGCCCTGAGCTACTGCAGCCCTGCTATGTCAGTGATGATACCTATCTCAGAAATGACTCAATAAGAGACAATAAAAGAACAACAGAAACAATGAGAGATGAAAACACTTAAGGTATAACAATGATTTCCGATAGCAAATGCTAAATGGACTTGTTCTTAAATAGCGCTTTTCTAGTGCAACACCCACTCAAAGCAGTTTACAATGAAAGCCTCACATCTAACAGTGACAGCATCCACCATGTGTGTCAGGGTCATGAGAGAAGTGAAGCCTCCTCCTCATCCTTTTACCTCTTTAAAACAACTTGTGTACCTCTTTTTTGAACTGATTTAAACAGGAGCTTTCCTTTTGGGGGGTGATTCCCTTATCAGTCACACAAGGGGAAATTTGGATTTGACCCATCCTATCATAGAGGAGCAGTGAGATGCCACCACGTAGCACTCAGGGAGCAGTATCTTACTCGAGGACACCTCGACATGCTTTGTGCAGGACCGAGTATCGAACCTGCAACCTTCCAATTGCCAGACGACCGCCCTATCCACTGAGCTATGCCGCCCCAGTCCCCATTCTGATTTGTAGTACACACAAAGGCCGTAGGTTGCTTTTTTAGGTGTTCCCTCATATCTCAGCACTGTGATACCAATATCCACACCCTTGATGGGGAGGAACACTGGTTTGAACAGGGAGTCAAAGAGGACATCTATGTTAGTGTGAAGCCCACTGAGGCAAACTGTTCATTTGTGATAACGGGTGACTTGATGTGAGTATATGAAGTGTGAATGACCATCCCTTAACTGGAGGGGGGGTTAGGACTTTTTCTAAATGACTCAGAAATGAAGTGATGGTGAATACTTTCTGAAGTGACTGTACACACACAGAAAAACATATAGGCATAAACACACCAGGCATGTAGTAATTGTATCCACATGGGAGTATCGATGAGGGACACTCAAGTTCCTCATAGAACCTCATGACTTTTGGCTCGAGGGCTTCAGTGTTAAACATGAGCAGTGGAACAGGAGCTCATTTCTCCCTCTGCCTGCAGAGTACTTAGATGCAGACAGCGAGCAGCATGCCCTGGAGGAGGGGAAGTATCCAGCAGGTACTTGAAAAGCTGATGAAGCGGGGCTAATATGAGGTCTCTAAGTAACCCAGCCATAATTTGGGTTTGCTGCATAACTGGGTTTAATGTAGGACACTGGTCACCGTGTTCACAGGTTCACTCCTGTGCGCACACCCCACTGTGCTGTCAGCGTTGTCACTAGCACCCTCTGCAGATGTAGAGAGACATGCACAAGCAGGGCTTCTCCTTTACTATCGACTATAAACTGGTCAGTTGCCTCGTTGTGCAGTCACAGTCCTGCAGTGTTCTTATGGCCTTGGGTGAAATGACTGTGCAGGACAAAGTGGGTTGGATTGAGGTACTTTGATAGATTAGTGGCCCCACTAGATATGCGTAGTGGAGGAGTGGGATTGATAATTAATAATGGAAGGATCAGGCTGCCTCAGTGGATGCAGATGTGTGTGTGTGTGTGTGTGTGTGTGTGTGTGTGTGTGTGTGTGTGTGTGTGTGTGTGTGTGTGTGTGTGTGTGTGTGTGTGTGACATGTGCGTTATTGTTTTTCACCATGCTGACCTTCACATGAAACCCAATCTGGAAATGAACTGGATGGTGCCACTGGAAGTGCTGACTGTGTGGAACACAGCCTGCATCCCTTCATAAGCCTGATTAGCTATTAGTCAGTGTGTTAGAGTAAAACAGTTGCCTGAGCATTTTTTTGAATATGCAGAAACTCAGTCCGCTGCTTGGAACAAATAAACCTTTGTCATGGTATTATTCCATCAATCCCAAATATTTCATCTTCTACCTTTACTCACAGGGAGAGGATTTTTACTTCTATCACCTTTGACCCCTCAGACTGCTGACAGGAAGTAACCTATCTTCAGTTCTGATGGCTACTGTTTTCTACATTTGCTCAAGGACATGCAGACAGTGTGTGTGTGTGCGTGTGTTTACATAATTGCATGTGTGTGAGCACTCACAGTACTGAAGCTGGGGAAGAGGCCGATGCTGGCCGGGTGGGGTGTCTCCAGCGGGAACTGGAAGAAGTGCTTGATGTCCATGGGGGGCGGGAGGACAGAAGGGCTCCTCAGGAAGGCAGGGACAGGCATGGGTCGGTTTACACTTCCTGAAATACAGACAGACACAGGAAGATGAGACACAGAGTGATGGGAGGCAGGAGGTCTTCACTGGACTGTTTGGATATTTAAGTGGCATTATGAGGCTCTGTAAGGCCCAGATCACGGGCCTCATGGTGGCACGTAGAACAGGCCTCTCCTAATACAGCCTAGTTCAGCCTAATAAAGTCCAATACAGTCTAGTGTAGTCTAGTGCAGCCTAATAAAGCCTAGTACAACCTAGCACAGCCCAATAAAGGCTAGTGCAGCCTCGTAGAGCCTAATAAAGCCTAGTACAGCCTGATAAAGCCTAGTACAGCCAGAGCTGTCAGTTAATATACGCTTCTCACAGATGACATGAGTCACGTAGCCTGCATCCTGAAGCACGACCTAAAAACACGAGAAAAGGAGAGTTGGAGAGAGAGACAGAGAGAGAGACAGAGACAGAGACAGAGAGAGAGACGGAACCTGACAGCTCAGCTCCAAAATTGCTCTTGTGTGTGTGTCGACTGACAGAACAAGTACAGACATCAAAACAGCATCGCAACACCAACAGCTCTCCCTACACAGACCCCTAACCCCTCCCCTCTGGTGTTCTCTGTCTTAGCTAGCTGGTGGATGAAGCCCTGCACCTCAGGAGACTCCTATGACAGGCAGGAAGGCTGAACCCCCTTCAGCTCCACAGCTGGGCTGCTGCAGATATGGTCCTCTCCTCTCTGTGTCATCCCACTGAGCATCCCTTCCTACCCCCATTCCTTAGCCTAGCTCTCTGTCAGTTTGGCCCCACACCCCCATCACCACGCACAGCTCCACCAGCTGTTTTGTTCCGCATCTACGTCCTCCTCCCCGGTCCCCTCTCTCCATTCCTAGTTCGCTCCCTTTTATTATCCATCTCCTCAGCGTGAACACCAGCAGGGCTGCTCACAGACATGATTTGTCATTCTGAATCGTCTCTGGCTTCAAGACAGCAGCGTAACAAGCCATCATGCTTGGAGCGACAGTCGGTGAAAAGGGGCTATTTTAAGGGATTGTGTGGGGGAGGAGGCCTCCCTCCACACCAGCAGGGGACACAAGCAGAATGCACGGTCAGTATCAGAAATAGATGAAGGGAAAGGTCTCTCCGGCTCTCGGCTCCCCTACCAGTGTCCCTTGTCAGACTCATACCCTTCTCAGCACGCTGGGACAGCTGAGGCTCAGATTGAAAGCCGCTCTCACGACGTGAGCCCCCGGTCTTGACAAGTCCTGTGTACGCTGCAGGGAGAGGGGGGAGGAATGTCCTGGTAGAAAGAGGTGGAACAGGAGTCCCCGTGGTTTAAAGTGTCCCTCGTGACACGCCAAGAATGCCCAAGTCTCATGGCGGTCATTATCACCCCCCTAAAGTAACTGCTGTGATTGGAACGTACCGCAAAACCCCCGGTAACCAAACTCCTTCGTTCACACCCGTGTCTGCATGTGGAGGAGCGGGCGATCAGCCAGCAAAGAGGCCCATGGGCACCAAGAACTTCTTGAGAGGTGGAGGTTAGAGCTCATACGCTGAAATCAAAATGGAGGAGGAAACAGGCCTCCGGTGGCGTAGGGGGTTAAGGTGCTGGTCAGAGCGTCTCTGTGTCATGCAGTCGGGTGTTTGAATCCCAGCTGCATCGTTTCCAACCACAGCCAGAGGTCCATAGTTAGTGGGTCATAATTGGCTAAGCCTCACATGGGTATAGGGGTTAGGTTGGATAAAGTATTCTGGGTTCACTAGTGTCCCCCTCTGGGTCGTCCAGGCCTCTTGGTTAAGTGAAGGGAAAGTACTCTGCTTCATTCTCCTCTGACGGCCAAGCACTGTGCTTTCCCCACCAGACCATGATGTGTGGACTAGTGAGGGCTAGTGGTCATGTGACTTGGAGGAGACACATGCTACTAGATACTAGTTGTATGACCCTTTCAGTTTGGGCATGTTCTTCACCTTCACCTAAACACAAGAAAGAGGTCAAGTTCAGTCATCGGACTGAGACAGGGGACGGCATGGCTCAGTGGGTAGAGCGGTCATCTGGCCATCAGAAGGTTGCAGGTTTGATGCCCACAAGCTGCAGAGAAGCGTGTCCAAGTGTCCTTGAGCAAGACACTGTCCCCCCCAACTGTTCTGCCTTGTGATGGAGTGGCGATCTGTCCGGGATATGTCCCCGCTTTTCGCCCAATGAGAACTGAGATAGGCTTCTGGATGGATGGATGGATGGACCGAGACATGAATACCAGAACAGTGTGACATCAACACACAAAGGCCTGTGTATCACCAGAGGATGTGATGTAGATGCATACCAGGCTTTTTAGAGCAAGGGACGCGGTCATTGTGTTTCCACTGTGGTCAACCGAGGCCTATTCTTGTCCTGCACCCAGGGCACCCACGGCTCGTTTTACACCCATTTCCGACCTAAAGGTCAAACTGTCTGCTGCTTCATGTGAATCTGTATGTTTGCTGGAGACACCCGCGACACTCGGCCACGAGACAGAACAGCGCCGGTGCCGGTTTCTGCTGGTTTCTCTCAAAACGTGTCACAGACGGGCTGAAGGAGCAGCATCCTCCGACCCACGATCTTCAACGACTGGCTGGTTTATGAGGACATCCGATCAGGGCACACTACAGCGCCCTCCCAGGAGAGAGAGAGCATCGATCCGACAACTTCTTCGGGGGCGTCAAAGTGTTAAACAGATGCCAAACTCTATAAATCTGAACCGACCTTCCCATCCCTAGCGTCCTCTATCCACTGAAATGAACACAGTGGCTTGGTTTCATCCACCCCCCCCTTTAGGCCCGTTTCATTTTGTTTCCAACGCAAACGTTGCGACACGGATCGATGCTAGCTTAATAGCTTATTGGATTTCACGCGGATTGTGAGAGATAGCCGGTCGGCCAAGGATGATGAGGCATAAGGGAGAACTGAAGGAAATAAGCCCAGAAGGAGCGAGAATCTCATTGTGCTGCATATTCACGTACCATGACAGTCATGGGGTGCACACTCCTGCGCAGGCCAACCCCCGACGCTGTGACCACGTCCTCCAGAATTGGCAATTCATTTAGCCAATTCAGACTTAATGATCACAGAGGTAATGTCAAAGTCAGTGACGTCTCTGGCGCCTCTCAGATCCCCTGCATGCGCTGAGCACTGTGAGGACCAGACAGGCCAGAGGAGAACAAGGGAGCTGTGATGCCCCGCCCCCCAGAATGAGGTCTGATGATAGGGGGGGGGATAAACACCGCGACCCGGCTCGATCACAGGTCCTTCAGCTCATCGTCCCTCAATGGCTGGGCTCAGGAGCGTGTGTGCCAGCTTGCTCACATCTGCATCTTAATGGACTGCTATGCACAGGCAGCTCCTAAATGGCCTGGCCCGGTGAATTAACCACCATGCCAAGCAAGAAAATCACTCTGGCTGCCTCTGTGCCGCGGCTCTGGAGACACACAGCAAGGAGGTAACTGCATGTGTCTGTCATCCAGCCAGAGCGGAATCTGTGGATGTCCCAGTCTGGCATTCCAGAAGGTTGTTCTGCTGTGATGATGAAGACAGGGGACAAGCGAATGTAAGGGAAAGCAGTTTGATTGACAGGATCCATCTCATCTATCCATTGTCAACCCCTCATCCGAAGTCGGGGTTATGGAGCCCATCTCAGTGCTCATTGGGCGAAAAGCAGGGAAACACCCTGGAAAGGTCACCAGTCCCTCACAGGGCAGAGCAGTTAGGGGAACAGTGTCATGCTCAAGGACACTTCGCCACTTTTCTACAAGTGCGGGGGATTGAACCTGCAACCTGCCGATCACCAGACGACCAATCCACCCGCTGAGCCTCGCCGGCCCTCTTGACAGTTGTTCGTCATCCTTAACGACACCACGATCACAGCCGTGCAGCATCCATCACCGTGGTCCACGGTTGTGCGTCCTCTTAGCTCCGAGTCGTACTGCGTTGTTCCTCGGTGTGTGCTGGTGAGAGTGGTGCTGAGACTGCTCTGTGTTGTGGACTCTTTGATGCAAGTGTTGTATGATTTCTGGCCGACTCTGATCTCTGTCCTGCACAGGCGCCTGGTGCTAACAGCAGCATCACTTCAAGATGGAGATGGCTCTGCTTTTTGTGTCAGAAGCTGCTACCATGAAGGACGGGGCATGAAATCC
>OMLC01057680.1:0-11192 GCA_900302585.1 Regalecus glesne
TTTTTTGTTCCGAAATGAAGTCAGAATCACAATAGTGGTATATCCTGTAGTGATGCAAGACCATTTATGTATTTTATAAGCTGTGGTGTCCAATCACTCACTTCTAGGTCTCTAACAGGCAGAGGAAAGAGCAGCAGCGCCAGGAGAAAAAGAAACGTCAGGAGGAGAGGCATCGGCAGAAGGTTCTCCAGACCAAAGGAAACTATGACCAGAATCAGAATGTGAATGAAACTGTTACATTAGTACCTGCACTAAATACTCTCAGTATATAGACTGGAGTGAGGCCAAAGTACTAACAACTGCTCTAAATCCCAGTGAACAACACTGATGACAATGTTTTGCACATAGTTGAGTTTTTTCAATCACTTTGGATGACCTTTCCAAAAGAAAACTAAGTTTCTTTGCAAATGTTGACAACAAGCCTGAGACTTAGTGTTTGTGTACACTTGGAACAACGTGTTCACGTGTGTATAGATTTTGAATAAGAAAGATACGAATATCATGACTATTGATAGTTTTGTTGGATTTTGAGTTGATTTTACACTAAGTTGCTGTATGCAGTTACTAATTAACTTTCCTTCTCTACCACATTTCGTCTATCAAGTTTCTTAGTTCCTTTCTACAATACCAGGTGAAATTTGGATTTTCATGAGGAACATGCATTTAATTTCAGCTCTGCTGTTCATTTAACTGAGGTGAATTTTTTTCCCAAGCCAAAGATTAAAGTAAAGGGAGAATGGTTGTTGAGAGACTGTAACATTGTATTATAAGAGGAATAGGGCAATAAATGAGACTACTCTGTTTTTGTGGCTGTCATTTATCGTGGTAGATGTAAACAAAGTCTTGATCATACTTTTTTAAACATATTTAAGCTTTGATGTATGAAATAGAAAACTGGTTACTTTTCATTCTTATTGGTCTAATAAAAGACTATAATTTATTTGAGTTAATTTTTATAGTAACTCAGTGGTAGAGCATGTACTTTTGGAAATTATGAGCCAGAAGTGAAGTATTTAAACCCACTGCAGGGCATCAGAAAGGGCATCTGGCCTTAATCCCCCATGCTCCATCTAAGTCAGTGTCCAGCCCCACAATATGGGGACTAATTGTGACAAAAATGGACCTCTATCAATAGAAATATAGCAGCGAATAAATATGAAGGGGAATTTGTGGGAAAAGCCTGATAAAGTATATTACGTCCTCTCAGAAATCCCACCCAGCCAGAGTATTACTGATGTGGCAAAGGCCCTCAAAAGAGGAGAGCAAGGGGTGGCATAACTCAAGAGGTAGGTCATACTCTTTCAGAAAGAATGTTGAAGTGTCATTAAGAAGAGACAGCTTTATTGATCTGTAATTTTACATGGATTTAACCTTTTTTTTTTGCTGAATTTAACTTTGCACTGAGCAGCCACAGCGTCTGCGGAGCCGTGTCTTGCAGCGCACTTCAACACTCTTTCTGCAGGGTCCAGTGAACAAAACACCAATCTTCTGATGACCCAACCTCCTGAGCTATACTACCCCTATAATAAATAGCCAAGACACTGAACCCCTAACTGCTCCACAGGTGCTTCAGCTGCCCACTGCTCTTATACAACAGAATGGGTTCAAGGCACTTTACAAATTTCATTGCAAGAATACAATGACCACTCAATGAGTAGTGGGTGATCTTATCATGGGGCTCAGTAAATGGGCTGTTTGAGCGTGGGTGCGCTTCCATGTAGGATACCTGTAGTTGTAACATAGGTGAAAATAGGTTAAGTAAATGAATACTTGAATGAATAGTAATAGGACGACATTTAGGTCAATTTCATGACACTAGTTATGAAGTTAATGATTTGACTAGGTAAATAGTATTGGCATTAATATTTCATTATTAGTTCATTCTGTAAGTGTGAAATGTCCTGTCACTTTAAGGAAGTACAGTCTTGCCAGCCAATCAGAAGGGCTCAATCACTTGCCCCCGCGCGTGGATTCTCATTTTTGAATAGATTGCCGAAAGAGTGACGATGCAAGATACATTTACAGTGAGCTAACCTAAGTAAATAAGCGAACTTGAGTGTTTTAAGCTTTTATTTTCCATTTTGAACGTGTTTTATGTCACAAATAAGTTTACAGAGTAGACCGCATATTTGTTTGAATGTTAGTTTTTGTTGTATCGATTAGAATCGTCGAGCAGTTGACCTCTCAGAAGCCACGCTGTAACCGACGGTTGAGCAAGATCTCGACCCAAGCCCACTAGGACATGAACCGTGAACAATCGGCCTGCATCTACACACTCCACCTGCCTCCCGAAAAGAAGACCCACTTTTTCCATCGAACCTCTGGTAGGACTTCACGGCGCTTTCGGTATATCGGATACAAGTGGATTCTTTCGAAAGTAAATCGCTGATTACTGGACTCTCCAGGTAACGTTCTCTTAAACGTCTTCACTCAACACACATGGACAACATGGTTGCTAGCCAGCCAAGCTAACTACATTAGAAATCGATTAGCTTACTTGGGCTTCGAATTTATCTTCATTACGCTTCATTCAAAGTGTTGATTGTTCAACTTTGACTGTTATATTTGATCTAGGATCCAAATGTTAAATGTCTTGTCATGCTTTGGAGTAGCCTATTGGTATTGAAACCATTGAAAAGTGCTTAACTAACCATAAGCTCACTGGTTTAGTTGCTAGGCATTCAAAATGGGGAATTAGTGTGCTGAATAATTGATTCTAAATAGGCCTATTGAAATTATTGAACATATTGAAATACAAATTTGAATATTAATGCCTTCTGAAAAGATATTGCATTACTATTTAAAATTGGATTTGATGCAAATCAGATCCAATCAAGATTTATAGAAATTTGATAAGTGTTACAATTAATGGCGAGCCAGCCAGGGGGGGGTATTGTTAAAACGTAGTGAACTATTAGCAAATGAAGGCATCTGACCACCCAGACCTTAAATAGAACCAAGTCCGGCCAAACGGGAAGTGATAGATAGAGAACATGTAAAATTTCCTAACTCAGTCATTATTAGTGGATTTACTGACACAGACTCAGACCAGGATGTCACTGACCTCTTAGCCAAATATAGATGCATTGTAAGAACACTGAGAATGGATGACCCCCCCCTCAAATCTCCATAACACAAAAATGCCAACCTTGGACTACTAGACGTAGCATTCAGAATCGTACAAGATGGTGGCAAACTGTTTGCTGTGTTTCTCAACACATTCCAGAACACTGGAGAGATACTCTCCTAGTTCTTACACAGGCAGTTCTCACCAAAGTACTGAAGAGAGGCAGGTTATCTGCCAACGAAGCTAACCGTCACCTCCTGTGGCAGTTTTGCAGAGGGTGTTGGGATACTGTATTGGTAGCTGACCTGCAGCTTGAGCGAAAGAGAGACAACCCACCTGAGTTGCTACTGCAGCTGCGCATAGAAGAAGATAAGCAAGCTGCGATAGAGAACTGAATGAAGAAGCACCTTGGTGCATCAAAGCAGAAAGCCAATGTTCACCTCTTGGCACCAAGCTCTCTTGAAAATGAACCCTCAGCAGATGACGACATCACTGAATTCCATCAATCCATCCATCGTCAACCGCTTATCCGAAATCAGGTCGCAGGGGAACTGGAGCCTATCTCTATTCTCATTGGACAAAAGGCAGGGTACACCCTGTATAGGTCACCAGTATCACAGGGCAGAGCAATTAGGGGAACAGTGTCTTGCTCAAGGACACTTTGATATGCTTCTCTGCAGGACCGGGGATCAAACCTGCAACCTTCGGATTGCCAGGCAACCACTCTACCCACTGAGCCATGCCGCCTGAAATCACTGAATTGATAAAGCAAATCCCGCAGGTGCAGAGTCAAGTCACCAGACAAAAGGCAAAAGAAGTGGAGTCAAATGCATCTTCTCGTGATGATGAAGTTGCTGAATTAAAGAAAGAAGTTACAGAGTTGAAAAGCTAGCTCACAAGCAGAAAACCACAGAACTCCACAAAGGCCAATGTGACACAGCACAGTGCAAAGCGTCCAACGAAGACCAAAGCATCCAATTGTCATTCAATTTCATACTCATGGCCTATTAACAGACCAAAGCCATGGCACTGTATTCGTTGTGGTGAAGATGGCCATTTTGCCACCACCTGTGACAATGAGCCAGATCTTGAATTGGTAGCTGAGAAGAACACACAGCTAAGAGAGAGAAACTGTCTTTATGGGACAGTCAAAATGGTTCAGCCTCTCCCCAGCGTTTAAACATAAAGTCAGCCCTCATTGCGAGACAAATGAGAGCTGAAGACAGTGACTACCATCCAAACTTTAAACGCAAAGGGAAGTAAAAGTTTCCAAGAAAGAAATCCAGCCATGTGAATCTACCAACGGGACTAGTTGGAACTAAATACACAGATTGTGTGATTACATTACATTACAGGCATTTAGCAGACGATCTTATCCAGAGCGGCGTACAACAACTACATAGGGTCAATGTACAATGAAGGACACACGATCCCAAGTGACCATAGTCTCACGATTAGAATAAGACTTTATATATGACTGGCACAACTTATCTCTGCCATATTATAGCATGGGGGCGTTGTGTGTTTTGTTGTGCATGTCTGTGTGTAGCTTATTTTGGATACAACTAGACCTATGAGCCAAAATGGTTTTTATGCATAGTTATATGAGTGTATGACCAGGAATCTTGTCATGGTTGTGGTGATTTATTTTTTTTCAAAACGCAAAAATGTTCATTCTCACTCCTACTGCTCCTTCTCTTCATTGTTGTATCGTCACATTTGAATAATGTTCATAAGCAGACACCCAAGGCAGTTTTACTACCTATACGACTACTGTCTGTCCTGGCTCCTCATTGGTGGAATGACCTTCCCATCGCAGTCAGAACCGCAGAACCTTTCCTCCTCCCCATCCGGTCCTGGCTCTAACTCCTAGTTTTAGCCCTATTCCTTTTCTTGGTTTTGTTGTACTTGGTTTAGGCACATGAAATCTTGCTAGTTTATTTTAGGTTTGTGTTTCTTAGTTGATGTTGTGTCAGAGTCTTATGATGGCACTAGGATTTTTATCTAGCTTCTAGTGATGCTCCAGTATCCTTTGTACCTTGACCCTATGCACTTGTTGTACGTCACTCTGGATCACAGCGTCTGCTAGATGTAATGTATACGACCAAGGCCAGTGGAATTTGTTCCCTGCATTTAACCCAACCCATTGTATAAACCAGGTAGTGTGGCCATAAAGTTCAGAGGCTTGCTCAAGAACACCCTGACATGCATTCCGTGGGGGCTGGGATCGAACCACCAATCTCCGATTACTAGATGACTGCCCTACTTCCTGAGCTATGCTAAAATACCAAAGTGAGCACCCTACTTTTTAGATAGCTCCATACTCCTTGTCTGCTGGGACTTAACTTTACATTTCATCCTGGTGGATAATTGTTCAATGAGTTCATTGTTCAAGTCACCACCTCTTTATCTCACCACTTGAAATTCACCAAGGCTGTTTCTCCATACTTTGCAACACACATTGACCTTCTCATATGTTCCTCTGCTATCAGCTAACGGTTAACCTGGGATGCACCTTCAACACTGGAGATAGTGGGAGAAAGGAGGATGATGGCCAAGCTGTCATAAATGATGGACAATGGTTCTCAGCCCATGCAGGATTACATTGCTAGACTAGAGAGCTCCTCTAGTGACAGGTTACTCCTTCCAAGCTGTTTGAAGGAGCGTTTCCGCAGGTCTTTCCTTACTGCAGCTATCAGACTATTACCCGCACTGTTACCCCAATAGACCAAATTCAAAACATGAACAACTGGATTTAGTTAACTTCTGAGTCTTTTTTTCCCTTTTCATACTGTATATACTGTTCATATTTCACCCTTGTTTAGATTTATGTTATATATTATGGCTTAGATTTCATGCCTCTGTGATTGTGCTTTCCTCTTTGCTGCTGTAACTTATAATTTCCCCATGTGGGGCTATTTAAGGAATGTCTTATCTTAGTAATTCTTTAATTGGTCACATGGAGAAGACACTTTTAGACACTACCTTCATTATATTGCACATGAACTTTAAGCATCTTGAGTAATATAAACTAAAGTGAACATGGTATAGGTCAAACATGGTTAAATATTAAAAGCAAGCAAGCATAGCATATGGCAGAAGAATTGCTTTCACAGATAGTGAACCTCTTCGTGGAAAGTGGAAGTTCATATTAGACTAGGTCGCATTCATGCACAGGTCTGCCTAAGGCTACGCATCCACAGATCAGCAGGCAACACATTTTTTTGTATACATTTTTTTAAGGTCAAGAATTTGATTTATTTTTTCTATATTTAACATTCATTCAGCTTAGATGCTGAGCCAAAGAGTTGTAAAGCCAGGAAAAACGCTGTTTTCTCTGCTCGTGTGAGGATGTGATTGCTGCTATTCTCACACACTACTGGGCCAGTCAGCCTAAAATTATTTGTGCTCAGTTATTACTGTGTGATCAAGTCAAGTCGATTTTATTTGTAAAGTCCATTATCACAAATTAACAATTTGCCTCAGTGGACTTAACATTAACACAACATGCTGTTAAAAGACCCTTGCATCAGATCAGGAACAACTCCCTTAAAAACCCCTTAACATGGAGAAAAATAGGAAGAAACCTCAGGGAAAGCCACAGAGGAGGACCTCTCCCTAGATCGATAGCCATGCAATGGATGATATCTACACAGAATAGGACACAATTTACTGCATACAACATGGTCAGGATAACAGAATTATAATTGAGTTAAAAAAGGTTAAACAGTAATAATAATGATAACCTCCGTCATATTGATGGTACCTATCAATGAACATCTAAAATGCAAGTAGGACAGACATATATATATATAGATATCTGTCCTGCTTGCATTTTATATGTTCATGGATTGGTATATATATATATATCACACAAACAAACAGGATTTGTATTCCGGCCGTTTTCCCCGCTAGCGGGGGTTGACCGGTGCATGGATTCGTCTCCTCAAAGTCTCTCTATATATATATATATATATATATGTGTGTATGTATGTGTGTATGTATGTGTGTATGTATGTGTATATATATGTATGTATATATATATTTGTGTATGTATGTGTGTATGTATGTATATATATGTATGTATATATATATATGTATGTATATATATATATATGTATGTATGTATGTGTGTTTTTAATTTCAGAATTACGTAGTCCTCAGATAAGGGAGCTAGAGTTGAAATGCTAAATAAATCACTGATCATTAAATGAAGTTGCTATGAACATAGATAACTTGTGATTCCATTAGTCATTGTTGTAGTATTTTGTTAAGAGATAAGTTCAGACCACCCCCAAACTCAAAACTTCAAAACTGAATATGGACATAAAGATATTTTGTGGACTAAAGCAGATTAAAAAACAAAACAGACTTTGCTGTTGTGTTACACCCTTAGTGGAGACTGCACCAGTGTGTAAAAACTAGAGTATGCCACCATGCAGTCAGTACATGTTATCTGGTAGTGTGACCGAGTTAAGGATAGAACCCTACCAAGAGCCATCCCAATAAAATCAACGTTTGATTTTTCTGATTGGAATTTGGACACATCTGGACTCATTGACTATGACTGGAGTCGGAATGAATATGGTTGTTTACGACTGTAGCATGCAAAGGTCAGTCGATAAATGTATGATGCTGAGTGTTTACTCTGTTGGTTTAGATTCTAAATATTTTCAAGCATGTTTAGTATGGTTTGACATGGACAGCATCATGTGCGGTTGTCTCCATGTTCCTTCAGTTGTGTTGAACTTTAGCCCGTTACTTTAATCTATGCATCTAATCCTTACCCCCTTTCCTTTTAGCTCAGCCCCATAGGGCTAAGAAGAGTTAGATATGGGGTAGAGCCAGCAGATTACGTTTATAAGACATTATCATTATTACTATATATAAGATACATAAACATTTATGTAATTCACTAAAGGTGCCTAGATCAGCTGCCTAAACCACCTACTGCCAATCCTTCCTGATGTAGGGACTAGCCTTATTCACTATATATGCTTGCATACATTTGTCTATATACACACGTGTGTATACACAAATGTTTCATGTTCACTCATTTATTCTTAAAATTCAAGCTAATTCAGAGATGAAGAGGACTGGAACCTATTCCAGTGAGAAATTGGCAGACGGGAGGTAGACACTCTGAACAGGTTGCCAGGCTATCACAGCATCCACATGCACACGTTCTCCTGCACCACCGTTCAGAACTATGGACAGCATAGGGTCTCTGGTTCATTCAACATGCATGTCTTTGGACTGTGAGAGGAGCCTGGAATATCACGTTGAAGCGTGCATAAACGGAGGAACTGCATACACACATCCTCGACAAACTTTCTGAACAGTGCTAACTCCTAAGCGAGCATGCCATATTTATTGTTTTTATGTGTACACATGAGAATATATGAATTTGAATGGGGGATAGATGGATGCTGGGATAGATGGGAGGATGTGAATGTGTGTGCAGACATTTACCATAGGTTCTCTGCATTTATTGTGTGTGTGTGTGTGTGTGTCCTACCTTACGAACATTGATCCAGTAGCCTATTATGCGATCTGTGGCTTCAGGGTCTTTTTGTGTCCACTGTAGGTTGTAGGAATAGTTGTTCCCTTTCAGAATCCGGATGGGGTTGGGTGTGTCATAGTAGAATTCAGCATTGTAGGGACGAGCTGTACGACATAGGAAATGAGAGATCAGAGGGTCATCAGAAGAGGGGGGACGACATTGTAGGGTTTTTTCTTTACATTATTTAATTTTTTTTGTTTTGTTTTTTGTTTTCCAATCCTGAGTTTGTCTTTGTGGCAGCCTGGGTAAAAATGTCACTGATGAATGGTATTGGTGAAGATAATTGCAGCGTATTGATTATGAATTTTACGGCCATGGTAATCAATCACTGTTTGAGCATCTTTGGAACAACAGTAGAAAGAGAGGGGGACCGCTAGATGGATGGAGAGATAGAGTGATATATGCAGAGATAAAAGAGCAGTAGGTCCTCCGATGTCACTGAAGGTGATCCTGAACGACACTTTTTGTTTTTCAAATGCAGGACATAACCTTGTTGCTGTTTTTATTGTCTCTTCAAAACAATGACCAAAATATACAATCATATTGAACAGAATCCATGCACATATAAATTTAATTGATAAAATCAAACATGTTGAAATCCAATGAAAGACATGATTTGTTTCCAATTTGTACGCACTTATGATGCCACAAAGGAAGTACCGGACATGATTGTTTGACCGTTAATTTTTACACAAACACACTGTAATAAAAATGTCTTTACCAGGGAACCATAACCTTATCATGGTCACAAGGTTTGTGTGTGTTGTCTGGAGCCTTGTGCTCTAGGTAGGGTTTCCCATGACAAATTGGTCTTGGGTGATGGGCCAGATTAAGAATGGTTGAAGAAGACCCCATGAAAGATTGAGGAGGTGAAATTACCCTGTCCAGAAGGAGCTTGTCTCAACAGATCAGACCAGAGAGGCAACGGTTAGGTTTGACGACATGGAAGCTCACCTCTCTGGGGGAGGAGTCAGAGCTTGCTTGTATGGGAGGTTGAATGCTACCTGTTAGATATAGTGGGGCTCATTTCTACACACAGCATCAGTTTGGGAACCAAACTCTGAGAAGCCGAATGGGGCTTTCTCATGAAGGTGGCTGGTATTTCTCTTAGCGATAGGATGAGAATTCCAGTCATCCATGACCGACACAAATAGAACTGCTACTTTTTCATGTAGAGATGAGCCAGTTGAGGTGGTTCCGGCATCTAGTAAGGATGCCACCTGGTCGCCTACCTAGTGAGGTACTTCAGGCACATCCAGCTGGGAGGAGGCCATGGTGTAAACCAAGGACCAGGAGGAGGGCTTATATATCCACTTTAGCCTGTATGTGTATGTGCCAATATTGTTTTTCCTTAATGAGATGTGGTTTTCAAATCCTTCTGAAATTAAATTTGAACCTTTATATAAATACTCTGTGTTACTGTTGGATTTCGCTCCCCTCATGCTATACATTATTGAATACAAAAGCATGTCAATGTATTTTCTGTTGTGTTTCAAGGCCTTGTGTAGAGCGATATTTCTCAAAACACCCAAATGTATAATAAATAACTGCTTAATAGTCAATGAAAAAAAAAAGATTCCCTTATCAGTCCCACAAGGGGAAATTTGGATTTCTCTGCATTTTTAACCCAACCTATTGTATAGGAGCAGTGAGCTGCCAACATATGGCGCTCGGGGAGCAGTTAGGGGTTAAGTGTCTTGCTCAAGGACACCTCAACATGCTGTATGCAGGACCGGGAATCGGTCCTGTAACCTTCCGATTGCCAGACGACCGCTCTACCCACTGAGCTATGCTGCCCAAATCAGGATTGTATGGGAAAAGGGGACATGTCTTATTGAATTGTGTGTAAGAATTAAAAGTAAAAAAATGATTTTGGTTTCAAATGTGTCGTCACAGTCGGTATATATTGGAAAACGTGTGTGCATTGTATTTCAGCGCATGATTTCATTTCATATAGTCATGAATCTGTTCAATATTAAAGTGGCAAATTATATAAACATAGAAATGAATAATCAATAGCTTAACGTTCCTTTTGGAAGTTTTATCTGACAATCCATCTACAGACCAGAATACTAAAAAGAAATCATTATTTGATGAAGAGACATCATGTTAATTTTCATTCCACTTACCAGAAACATTAAATTTACAATTTGATGTCCCAGCAACATTGCTAACTCGACACTCATAGGATCCATTGTTGCTACGATCAAGCTTAAACTTCAACTCGAGGGTCTCCTTTAGGTCCATCAGTGGCAAGGCGATCAGTTCACCGTTACGGAACCAACGAACACTTGTGAGCTGTGTCGGATTTACACGCAGCACCATGCAGCTTAAGGTCACAATTTGAAAGTTCCTTGAACGTACATCCTGGAAAACTGGATCCAGTATGGGTGCATCTGGGGGAGAAAAAAGTAATTTAAAAAAAACATAACATTTTCTATAACCTTCATCTTCAAGAGTCATTGTTGACCTTATCACATTTTTTTGAATTGTAGCTATGCTCAGGAAGGTATGAAAACTATTCATGTCAAAAATGTAAAAAGTTAGAAAAGATCAGATAAT
>OMLC01057682.1:0-11592 GCA_900302585.1 Regalecus glesne
ACACACCTGTTTTCCAGACAACCCAGGTGTTCCTTCTTTGCCAGGTACCCCATCTCTTCCTGGGAAACCCGGTTTGCCTCCTTCACCCTGTGGGTTGAGACACACACATTGCTGTAGAGGTCATATATGTCAGTAAGCACCAACATCTGGACTTAAATATAGGGCCATGACCCCATAGCCAATTTACAGTAGTCTGCAAAGATAAATACATTACATGACTGATTTAATAAAGAAACCTCAGCAAAGTCCAGTAAGTGGTTAGTTGTGCTACAGGGAGAAAAACACATGGATAAATATGTTTGTGCTTGTTCTCATTGGCTTGAATGTCAAGTTTAAGGGCTTTGGCTTGTTTGACATTTGCAGAGAAATGACTGTTAGCATTCTCTGTTCATTTTCTTGAAGTCATATCAAAAGAACATAGTCATAGGGGAAATAAGGTAAAATGCTCCACCCCTGATGTGCTTTCACTTCCCGAGCAAGGGAAAATATTTTCCTTTTGTCTTTTCCTTCCCCTTCTTCTCCCTCATCCCTCCTGCTTCTTTTCTTCTGGTGTAGATATTTTATGACATAACAGGTGGGCAATTATCCACATGGTGTAAAACAAAGATTGCTGTTTTTTCCAGGAACTAAATACCAATCCTAGAGGAAGTTGTTTTTATTTGTCTTTATTTTTGGGTACTATGCCTAACTGAGTACCCTTAATATTACATTTAAAATCAAACTATCAATAAAATATTTCAGCCAGGAGTTGTTGTTGTTCCATCCATCACACCAAATGTGAAAACCACAGCAAATGTGAAAACGGTAAGGGATTGTGCTGTACTCACCACTTGCCCTAGCAGCCCTGGTGGGCCCTGGGGTCCCTAAGGTGGAAATCCAGAAAATAAAATTGTATGAGAGAACACAAATATGAACAACCCCCATGGGAAAGCCAATGACTTTCATGAAAAAGCAATGAAAGCAGTTTATTTTTTCCCCAAAGGAGAGACTATATGATTTTGTGGAAGCACTTACTACAGCTCCAGGGGGACCCGGAGGTCCTGGTAGGCCTGTACTACCTTGAGCCCCGGGGAGACCCTGTGGAAGAAAATGAATCAGCTCACACACTATGGATCTGTGATACTTTACTTTATAGGCATTTTCTATAATGGATGGCTGAACAGCAATATAAGAAGTGCGTTCATTCTGAGATCCAAAGCTTTATTTAGCCTTACCTGAACACCAACCCCTGGTTCTCCTTGATTGCCCTGTCAAACAAATGGATTTCAGTGTAGTGCAGAGAGAGCTTTGAGATGTTAAGTAGTATGACTCCAGAAAACAATGCTAATAGTGCACAATATAATACACAATAGTAGTTTACTTACCTTCACTCCAGCTGGACCTGGAAGCCCATTTTGGCCCATGGGGCCCTGAAATTATAATCAATGTCATCATTGCCTAAGGTTGCTGAAGAAATCTAGAAATCTAGTGAGCGTCTGTATATTTGAGAGATTTTTGGGGGGTTGCTAATTAAAAAAAACATGAATTCCTCAAAAGATTAACAAGCCAGTTAAAACAACAAATCACAATCATCCTCAAGATACACTCAGTAGATAAATACTCAAATATATCACATCAAATGGAAAAAAACAATAAGTGTGTTATCTTTTACAAAGAGTGAGAGAGAGAATGAGAGAGTGAGAGAGAGCGAGAGAGAGAGAGAGAGAGAGAGAGAGGGAGAGTATGTGTGTTCTTGTGTGCCTATGTGATACTTACTGTTGGCCCTCTAATACCAGGCTCTCCTGGATTCCCCTGTAAACAAAATGTAAATGCCATATTCAAATCGTGAGATACACAGGAGATACAATATGCACCACAGATGCTTGATGAGACTGACAGACATGCAGTATGTCACATATGTCCCAACACATTTTTAACAAATATGTTTAAATTCATTATGGGCCATATAGAAATGTTTGATCTGAAAACACAAACAAGAACCAAAGAACAAACAAAAGTAGAACACTCATGCCACCAGGTGACATGAGCTTCCACAAAAACATAAAAATTTAGACACACAAGATAACACAGCATAAACACAGGCATTCAGATGCTAAGCAGAGAAATTGATGCTTTGAGGGATAAGCAGAGACAGAAAGTGAACTCGGCTGTATGCATATAAAGCAGGCTCAAGCTAATCAAGGAAGAAGCAGATTTTCACAGTACACCATTTTAACATCCATGCCATTATTATTTCCAGCTACAGCCTAGAATGCCAGCTCACTTCTTTTCACCTCTAACAAATCTGTGGTATTTTTTTACACATAAAAAATTCAACTCATTTCTGAGTTTGACACAGGTGGTTTGGGAATAGGCAGTCAAGATTAATATTTCATAAGAAACTAGCTAAAGCTGACTCTTGTCCCAGAACCTGGCTCTCTTAAGGATGTTCCTAATACAAATGAACCAAGATTTATGTGGTGATGGCTGCAGTAAAACTTTCTATTGCTGTTACAGGTAAACACGTCATTGAAGTTAGTTTGTTGCACAAGCTTGAAGTGTCCAAAGGCTCCGTATCATCATCTTTGGATCCCCATGGCATCCCCCAAGCAAACTAGCTTCCCTCTTCCAGGACCCAAGCATGCCAGCCAGCAGCAAAGAACCTACCGGTCTGCCTAGCACTCCAGGGAACCCAGGAAGGCCCTAGAGAGGATGGAAGAGACAGGAAGGGAAAGATGGACGACATGAATACGGGGAGACAGTTGTTTGGGGGGACAGTATTGTAACAAGGGGAAGGGGGTAAACAACATAATAAAGGAAAATGAGAAAACAGATATATAGATATATAGGGGAGGGGTAGAGGTGACAAGAGAGATGAAAACAGGGAGGTATTAGTGGCAGAGCTGCATAAAGTTACTGTTTCAGGATCTATGTAGCCTCAGCCCAAAGGGGGGGGGGCTCTGTTGGCTTAGCACTTACAGCCAAACCCTGTGATTATTATTTTTAGCATTCAACTCTGCAGCTCAAGCCTGAGAGACATCTGCCTCACTGGGCTACTAGTTACTCACTGGTTGGCCTTGAGGACCAGCTGGACCAGCTGGCCCTGCATCACCATGAAGGGAGAGGAAACGAAAAGCACGAAGAAGTGTTTGGCATCTCCTTTCATAGGCCTTACATCTCCTCTCATAATAACAGAGTCCATCCATTCTCCCCCTCAGGGGGAAGTGACTCATAACACAACTAATAAATGTGTTACAGCTTTTTACTGATCGCTGCGGTTGGTAGGTTTGGTGGGAGAGGTAGGACCTCAGTGTATCCTTTGATGCGGGCAGGAACCCTGTCAATTGAATGCTTTCATAGATGTAAGTTGGTGTAGTGCACCTGCAGTAGTCACATATGTACCCTTCTTTATGTGGAATAACACATACATAAAAACAAACACAGGAGGTCAGTATGATAAATTGCATGTGGTTATCAACGAAAGCACCAGAGTTCAGTGCATGTTCATGTTCTGCAACGTAAGACAAAAGGCATGTTGAAATATCAACATTTACAAATCATTTATACAAATATCTCCAAAACAAGGAGTCAGTGTCTTGTACATAAAGTATATTTTAAAAAACACATGAAAAAACGTATCAATCTAAAATGCCCTCTCAGCCAAACAACCAAGCCAGTCAAACTTCTTACCGGTTTTCCATCTATACCAGGTTTACCTGGTTCTCCTGCAACACCCTGAAATGACAAAGCACAGATTGCTCCTTCAGATAATATTTCAAATTAGTATTGTGACTTGGATAGGTTTGTGGTCGTAGGTCAACTTAAAAATTAGATTAACTAGTAACTGTATCAACCTAAAAGCTGTAATAAAAGGAGAATTTCTGAAAGATTTTCTCATTTCAGCCTGAGCAAAACCACATTAGATGAGAGTGAACTGACCTGCAAACCGTCACGTCCTTTATCTCCAGACTCTCCTCGATCTCCTTTTTCACCACGGGGCCCTATAAAGCCCTATATAACACACATTCATATGACTAATTTGCATTTGTAAACTAAACTTATAAATACACCTTTAGATGTTTGCTATGGAGATGAAATCTTACCCTGTCTCCCTTAATTCCCGGAGCTCCAGGGGCACCTGGGTCTCCTTTTTGGCCCTCAAGTCCGGGCAAGCCTCTGGCTCCTGGGGCACCAGTTAAAACTGACTCAGCCGATGCTCCCTAAACAAACACACACATACACCTTTGAGACCCATGGTTATTACTGAAACAGATTTGCAATAATAATTCTGTAGCATTTCACTACATCAAAAACTACCGCACATATAAAACTATAGGAGCTTACCTTTGGACCTGGAGGGCCAGCTGGTCCTATCAGTCCCACTTTGCCCTGAAAAACAGAAGCAATAAGTAACAGGAGTGATTTTCAGTTTGTTCTTGAAATGTCAGACTGTATGCATAGAAATTGATGGAAAAAAAGTCTTGTTTACAAATGGACTTTATCACCCAGCCCCTTGTAAAGACCAATCAGGAATACTAATAACATTACTCACTGTTTCTCCGTTGTCCCCCTTTTCTCCTCTTTCTCCCTATAATATATGCAGACATTTCAGCTGAGTCATAACCAATGCATGTGAACCTTCATTTCAATCCATCTCTCGCATCTTTCCACACCTTATCTCCTGGTCGCCCGGCCTCTCCGAGTTCCCCTGCTCTCCCGGGAACACCTGGTATTCCAGGTTTGCCTGGCTCTCCGGCCTGCCCTGGAGGTCCTTCTGATCCTCGTTCTACGATGGCTCTTCCAGGAGGCCCAGTTGCCCCTATAGGTCCCCGTTCTCCCTGTTCTCCCTTGGGGCCCCTCTCTCCAACTAACCCACGAGATCCCTGGTCCACAAGAAGGAAAAGAGAGAAAAATAAAATATTCTATGTAATCCCTGAATCATGGACTACACACAACACAAAGTTGTCCCATTTGGATTTGGAATATTTCCGTGACTGTAAATTCAACCCTTCAACATATTTTGATTACCCTCCAGGCTCTCTATATTACTTACATCTGCTCCAGGTAGTCCTCTTTGTCCATCTTCACCTCTCTCTCCTTTTTCACCTCTTTCTGTCTTCTGTACCATCACCGGCACATCTTTCTTATCCACGATTGTCTTTAGATCAGACACCTGTGGGGAGAACAGAGAATGAAACTTGTTGGAAAAGACTTCATGATATTAGTTGAAGATAGTGGTCTGAGAGATGTGAGGAGTAAATTCAATCAGGAGACCCAGTAAAGGGTATTGGTCAGATTCTATGCTGCTTTAGCTGTAATACTCGCTGAGCTGCTGTTGACTGACCTCCACTCCATATATCATTTCTTTTGATCCACTTATACTCTAACTTATGGGGATTTTTGTACCATTTTTATATTCTACACTCCAGATGCAGTCTATTCATGCAAAAAGATCCATTTGTAGCAAGAGTTAAATGCTGGTGTCATTGAGCAATGCAGCATTTTTTCCCCAAATGTGTGAGTTGTCTCGACTGAAATGCCTTTAGCTTTAGACGGTTCAAATTAATGATTAGCGGTCTATTAGATTGTCTTCTTTCAATCAAAATTGACATGAAGAATCACGAGCAGGGAAGTTTCTACTTGTAGTTGAATACTTATCTACTGTTTCTTGAAGAATTTGATGAATCAATCTCAGGTCTTATTACCCATTCTGATGATATTTCAATACTTGGTGATTTCACTATTAATTTGAACAAGGCCGATGATGCTCTAGGTGAAGCATTTCTGGCACTTGTGGACACTTTTGGGTTTGTTCAGTTTGTTCAAGAGTTGACCCATTGCAGTGGTAACACCCTTGATTTGGTTTTATCTAAAGGGATGGCTATTTC
The DNA here is from genome assembly GCA_900302585.1 of Regalecus glesne. Lineage (NCBI taxonomy): Eukaryota > Metazoa > Chordata > Actinopteri > Lampriformes > Regalecidae > Regalecus > Regalecus glesne. Next base: position 5,868 of record OMLC01057682.1, read on the forward strand.
TGATCAGAATGTCTCACCAACTACATCTGCTGTGTCAGATTATTTTCTTATTAAATTTAATGCATCAATGGCCTGTTCTGTTTTAAATCACAAAGAGCCAATGTCCACTTGCCATGTCAGTCTATTCACTATAGCTTCACTTGGCCACCAGCTGTCAAAGGTCTTGGCTCCTGTTACTGAAGTGACTGACTCTGTTGAAAATCTCGTGAGTGACTTAAATGCGGCCCTTTCTAGTCTCATGATTCAATTGCACCTCTCAATACCAGAGCTAAAAAAAATATGATCCTGATCATGTTGTATGCTACCACGACCCGATACCGCATACGTAGTTGACGATGGATGGATGGATGAATGCTGTATGCTGTAAATTGTGTCTTATTCTGTTTACACATCATCAATTGCATGGCTGTCTGTCTTGGGAGAGAGATCCTCCTCTGTTGTTATCACAGAGGTTTCTTCCTATTTTTCTTCCTGTCGAAGAGGTTTTTAAGGGAGTTGTTCCTTGTCCAATATGAGGATCTAAGGATAGGATGTTATGTTAATGTAAAGTCAACTGAGGCAAATAGTTCATTTGTGATAATGAGCTGTACAAATAAAATGGACTTGACTTGAATCCTTACAAAGTCTATCAACCAAATAAAAAGATCAAACTGGATTATGACAACCCTTGCAGAGGCACTGTAGCCACCTTTCTATCCTTACATACACTGTTTATTTATTTGAATAGAATGATTTACTATTTACTTTTACAGAGTGATTTATTATGCTGAATATAATATTCACTCCCATGTTCCTTGACTGAGCTGTAAATACAATTATGAGCCACTAAGCATGACTATTGAAAGTCATTTGAAACCAGTGAATGCTTTGAAAATATATACCTGTACTTTCTTTACAAGACCATTCATGGAAGGGATGGATGGGAAAGAGATTAGTTTCCATCAGTGGGGCGTACGTGTCAAATATAATCTTTTCTAGACTCACGATTGATACAAACACACAACTCTAACCCTAACCCTAACCCAAACCCTTGAGCATGCATCAAGACTCACAAACCCTTACTGAGGCTGATTAAATGCTTGTACTGATAGTGGATTTAATGGGTCCGACACGTTTGTGTCTAAATGTGGGACTTAGAGTACTTCACAGAATATTTCCATTCGATATTCACATTCAGGCAACAACTATAAATGAACTCGGAAACCGGTGGATGCACAGGCCAGTGCATCCCTGGTCCTAGTTCGAAGCCTGGATAAGGAAGGGTATCCCCCACAAAAACCATGCCATATCAAATATGTGGATCATAAATCTGGAGAAGTCAAGGCCCAGGCTACCAACAACTGGCACAGGTACTGTTGGCTAACAGGGTGCCAGTGGAAATTAAGCTGCCAATAGCCAAAGGAAAATGAAAGGAGAAAGGCATGTCCAGAGACAGTGGGAGAGGAGGAAAGGTAGGAGTGTAGAGGAGAGGGTTTGAACTATCGAGTCGTGGTGGCTCAGCAGGAAGAGCACAGGCCTAGGAGTCAGGCATTGTGGGTTCGTATCCCACTGCATAGCTCAGTAAAAGTGAGGCCTTCATTATAAAGTGCTTTGAGTGGTCATTAGACCAAAACAATACAAGAACAAGTCAATTTACCAGAGAGAGCTGCTGATATGATGGAGAGAATGATGGTAGACATACTGTGTGTGCAAGAGAACAGGTGGAAAGGGAGTAAGGCACACCAGGAATGGTTTCAAACCTTTTTGCAATGGTGCAGATAGAGGGAGACATGGGGTAGGGATAATCCTGAAGGAAGAGTATGTCAAGGGTGTGTTGGAGGTGAGGAGAGCATCAGACAGAGTGATGAAAATGAAGCTGGAGATCAAAGGTGTAGTGATGAATGTTATCAGCCCATATGGCCCACAAGTCGGGTGGAAGATGGAAGAGAAGTAAGATTTTCGGAGTGAGCTGGATGAAGAGGTGGAAAGTGTACCTAAAGGAAGAGAGAGTGGTGATTGGAGCAGACTTCAACAAACATGTTGGGCAAAAGAACAGAGGTGATGAGGGGGTGATGGGTAGGTATGGTGTTAAGGAAAGGAATAAGGATGGACAGATAATGGTGGATTTTGCGACAAGAATGGAAAAGGCTGTAGTGAATACATATTTCAAGAAGAGGGAGGAACACAGGGTAACAGGAAATGCACTAAAGTGGACTATATCTTATGCAGAAGGCATGATCTGAAAGGGATTTGAGACTGGAGGTTATGATAATATTGGTAATAATGATAATAATGATTCCCTTATCAGTCCCGCAAGGGGAAATTTGTTCTCTGCATTTTTGACCCAACCAATTGAATAGGAGCAGTGAGCTGCCAACATATGGCGCTCGGGGAGCATTTAGGGGTTAAGTGTCTTGCTCAAGGACACCTCGACATGCTGTATGCACGACCGGGAATCGAACCTGCAACCTTCCGATTGCCAGGCAGCAGCTCTACCCACTGAGGGAGGAAGTAGCTAAGCAGCATTAGATGGTGGTCTGTAGGATGACTTTGTAGATCATGAAGAGGAAGAGAGTGAAGGTAGAGCCAAGGATCAAATGGTGGAAGCTGAAGAAGGGAGACTGTTGGGTGGAGTTTAGGAAGGAGTTAAGACAGGCACTGCGGGTTAGAGAAGAGTTACCAGATGGCTGGGCAACCACCGCAGAAATAGTGAGGAAGACAGCTAAGAAGGTACTTGGTGTGTCAACTGGACAGAAGAAGGGAGGAGACAAGGAGACTTGGTGGTGGAATGAGGAAGTACAGCAGAGTATACAGATGAAGAGGTTGGCAACGATGAAGTGGGATAGCCAGAAAGATGAAGACAGTAGAAAGAGTACAAGGAGATCGTGAATGTATCAAGACAGTACAAGGAGATGCAGTGTGAAGTGAAGAAAGAGGTTATGAGGGCAAAAGAAAAGGCATATGGTGAGTTGTATGAGAGGTTGGACACTAAGGAAGGAAAACATGATTTGTACTGATTGGCTAGGCAGAAGGACCAAGCTGCGAAAGATGTGCAGCAGGTCAGGACAATAAAGGATTAAGATGGAAATGTCCTGACAAATGAGGAGAGTCTGTTGAAAAGATTTAAGGAGAACTTTGAGGGGCTGATGAATGAAGAGTATGAGAGAGAATGAGAGAGAGAGAGAGAGAGAGAGAGAGAGAGAGAGAGAGAGAGAGAGAGAAGGTTGGATGATGTGGAGATAGTAAATCAGGTACTGCGGAGGAAGTGACGACAGCTATGAAGTGGAAAGACCGTACGCCCAGACCACATACCTGTGGAGGCATGGAGGTGTTTAGGAGAGATGACAGATGAGTTTTAACTAGATTGTTCAACACTGTCTTACAAAGTGGGAGGATGCCTGAGGAGTGGAGGAGAAGCATACTGGTACCAGTGTTCCAGAATAAGGGAGATGTGCCTTCATACCTCCATACCTCTGTGGCTGTAGCAGCCACAACAGGACGACATGGGAAAGCATAGTGGAAGCTAGGCTAAGAGGAGAGGTGAGGATTAGTGAGCAGCAGTATGGGTTCATGACAACAAAGACCTCCATAGATGTGATGTTGGCTTTGAGAATGTTGATGAAGAAATATAGAGATCAGAAGGAGTCACATGGTGTCTTTGTGGATGTAGAGAAAGTATATGACAGGGTAATGAGAAAGGAGATATGGGACTGTAAGAGGAAGTCAGGAGTGGCAGAGAAGTGTGTCAGAGTGGTGCAGGCTATGTATGAGGGCAGTGTGACAGTGTTGAGGGGTGCGGTAGGAATGACAGATGGGTTCAACATCGGGATTGAGTTACACAAATGATCATCTCTGAGGCCTTTCTTGTATACAGTGGTGGTGGACAAATTGATGGACAAGATCAGGTAGAAGTCTCTGTGGACTATGATGTTTGTCGATGACGTTGTAAGCTGTAGTGAGAGTAGGGAAAAGGTTGAGTTTAGTCTGGACAGGTGGAGGTATACACTGGAGAGAAGGGGAATGAAAGTCAGTAGGAGCACGACATAATACATATATATATGAATGAGAGGAGAGACAGAGGAATAGTTAAGTGAAGTCATGTCAATTCTATTTGTATAGCCCATTATTACCTTGAGGATACAAGGAGTAGAGGTGAGGAAAGTGTATCAGTTTAAAATACGTACTTTGGGTCAACTGTTCAAAATAATGAGATGTGTTGAAGAATGGTGAAGAAGAGAGAGCAAGCAGGGTGGAGTGGGTGGAGAAGAGTGTCAGGGGTGATGTGTGACAGATGGGTACAAGCAAGAGTGAAAGGGAAGGTCTACAAGATGGTGGTGAGACCAGCTATGTTGTCTGGTGTGGAGACAGTAGCACTGACAGACAGACAAGAGGTGGAGCTGGAGGTGTTAGAGTTGAAGATGTTGAGATTTACATTGGGAGTGATGAAGAAGAACCAGATCAGGAACCAGTATATCAGAGGAACAACTCAGGTTGTAGGGTTTGGAGACAAAGCCAGAGAGACCAGACTGAGATGGTTTGGACATGTGTGGAGGAGAGATGCTGGTATATTGGGAGAAGGATGCTGAATATGGAGCTGCCAGGTGAGAGGAGAACAGGAAGACCAGAGAGAAGGTTTATGATGTGGTGAGGGAGGACATGCAGGTGGCTGGTGTGACAGAGGAAGATGCAGAGGACAGGAAGAGATGAAAATTGAGCCACTGTGGCGACCCCTAACAGGACCAGCCAAAAGTAGAAGCAGTAGTAGTAGACAAAAGCCATTATCCGTTTCCATTATCAACCACAGAGAGACTAGCTATGGGTTTCAAAAATAAAATAACTTAAATCTAAGTTGGTGCAGGTACTTGATATTTCTTTTTTGATATCTTGATATTTTTCTACGTACCAGGCATCAGTTGGTATGATAGAAAAGAATATAGTGAAGGTAAAATATTTCCAAAACCCCAACCCCATTGTATGTTTCGATTGAAAGTTGTTCACATACCAGGATTCCCACACTGGCAAGAGCTTTCTGTAGATCCTGTTGGAAGAGAGAAAGAAATACTATTCAATGGCAAAGAGGACCAAGCAGCACTAGCACTAGTCTGCATAAGGTTAGTATAGGTGAGCAGCTAATGTTTAGACTCTTACCACTGCTGTTCCAGGTTTTCCAGGGGCCCCGTCCTCTCCTGGGTCACCCTGACAATAAAACCATACCAGCAGTATGTCAACTGAAAACTACATAATCAACAAAGTCAAACGTGGTTAATATCATACTCTCCCTATTATAGGGATACAGGTGCTTAACGTACCATGTCACCTTTGAAACCAGTCGGACCTCTCTCCCCCTGCAATGGAGAAAAGTCACAGGGTCAAATAAATGTCTGACTGTGGGCTAGCCAACTGAGATCAATAAAGACACCATTTGCTCACTCTAGCTCCTGCTGCTCCTGGGATCCCTGGTACACCCTGAAAGGGGGAATAGGGTCAGTGAATTAAGACAAGACAAGACAAGAAAAGAAAAGACAAGACATTCCTTTATTAGTCCCTTCCTTGAGAAATGCATTTGACTGGAAAACCCCCCACAAATATTGGATTGCTGTTCCTGACTGGAACTAGCAATTTAAAGTTTATATTATTCCTAACATACACACACACACGTTGAGAAATATCATGAACACCTACCGGGGTTCCAGGAGGCCCTGGGGGGCCAGGGATTGGTGCAGCCTCAGCTCCCTTTACATAGACA
>OMLC01057684.1:0-11330 GCA_900302585.1 Regalecus glesne
ATATTACAATTAAAAAATGTAATGCATGAATGCTTTCCCCTCTGTGGATGGGGGTCAGAATTCATCCACCGTATCCCTGCGTGTCGTAAGAGGCGACTAAAGGGTTGGCGTCTGGATGGCCATCCGGTCATAAAAAACTTCGCTCCACAACAAAATTCATGGAGAGTCAATGACTTGGAGGAGACGAATCCATGGACCGGTCAACCCCCGCTAGCGGGGAAAAACGGCCGGAATACAAATCCTGTTTGTGTGTGATGATGACAATGATGATAATAATCCATTATCTCTTCTGCTTTCTGTTTTGCTGCCATAATACTTCAAATTTCCCTTCTTGGGATCAATAAAGGAACGTCTTATCTCATCTTATCTTATGTTAATGATGATGGTAAATAAATATGATTATCCTACAACTACCACCTATTCTTTTTTTCTCTATCCGTAAACAGAAATGAAAAATCCAATGCCAACTACACCACAGACTTCATCTTCAACCTGTATTCAGAGGAGGGCAAAGGTACCTTTGACTGTCGCAAGAATGTCCTGGGACACATGCAGCAGGTATGCTATCCCCATAACAGTCATATCTTATAATTTACCATATGCACCTATCAAATGAACTTCTATTTCATTTTTTACAGATGAAAGTAAATCCTTTCCATTATAAAATAAGTCCTGTATCTTCTGCAGGGTGGTACCCCGACACCTTTCGACAGAAACTTTGGTACGAAGATGGGGGCCAAGTCTGTCCTGTGGCTGAGTGAGAAACTGAAGAAGTGCCACAGACATGGTACGCTGAACCTTAGCATGTCACCATTTTCAAGAACCTAACTTAAAACTTAAAATTAAAACTTAAAACCAAATGACTATTGCTGGTTATGAAGATTTTAACACTTTCATGCTTACATGATGTGGGTAATGGCTTGTCTTTTGGTGATGGCTAATGGATGGTGTTACATGGCATGCTAACTGAATCTTTTCTCCACTATCCCCTTCAGGTCGTATATTCGCGAACACACCAGACTCTGCCTGTGTGTTGGGTATGAGGAAGAGGTCACTCACTTTTCAGCCTCTTGCTGACTTAAAGGATGAGACTGACTTTGAGTGAGTCTTGTATACGTCACTTGTGATATGCTACCATTCAAACAGGCTGAAGTAGTGATATCTGATCAGTCCCTTTGATAATAATAATAAGAAGAAGAAGAATGATAATAATAATATTTGCTCCCTTTTTCTGTTTTGTGCAGACACCGCATCCCCAAGACACAGTGGTGGCTGAAAATCAGGCCCATTATGAAGATCCTCGCTAAGTATGACATCAAATTGGACACATCTGAACATGCTGACATGGAGCATATCACCAAGAAGAGAAGTACAGTTTTGAACCCTGTGTAGTTTTAGACATAACAGAAGTCTACATACAAAAATGTGCAGGATTTTTTTCCCCGTTTCATTAAACACATTTAATTGTTTCCCAAATCCTGCTGATATTCCTTGATAGAGGCTGTCTTCCTTATCAAGGACAGGTTTCTTGCACCTCCACATCTCCTTTTCACCTTTGTGTTCGGTGAACTAATTGTGCAACGGGTTCTTAAGTACTTCAGAAAGAGATGAACGATAAACTTGAATTAAAAACCTATGAAATCTTATTGTTTCTTGATTTGGATTCATTCAAATACCACATGGATAGTTTGCCGAGTGCCGACTTGTTTAGAAATTTTGTGCTGACACCAGATTGAAAACTTTATTGTACAGACAGGGTGGGTGTAAGGTTGCCTGCACATCTTCTAAACTGGAATACATTCAGGTTACTGATGAACTGGGAGCTCTATAATCAAAGTGACCTTGCAGCTTTAATGCATGATGTAAAAGACCAAGGTGGGAGCATGAAAACAGTCAGAGAACACCACTCCCCAGCTATGACTATATACCCCATCATCAAATGATATGCAGTCATGGAATACGCTTCCATTGCTGTACAGATGATACTCAGCTGTACGTGTCTGTAAGTCCTGATGATCATAATCAAATGACTAATTTAGAGGTCTGTTTGGCTTCTTCTTCCTCTTCTTCTATGGGGTGGCATAGCTCAGGAGGTGGGATGGCCATCTGATAAATGGAAGATGGACGGTTCAATATCCGGTTCCTTCAAAAAGCATGTTGAAGTGTCCTCAAGCAAGACACTGTAACCCCAACTGCTTGGGACAACAGATTATAATAAATTTCCCTGACGGCTAAGTGTGGTGTATTTAAATTCTAGATGATCATTAATATGCACTGTCCCTTTAAATAATATTTATTTATTCATTCATTCATTCGTCTTTTGGTCTATTTCCTGTTTTTCATGGGTCGCCAGACTGGCTTCTTTCACTTTCGTGTCAGCTTAAGTTCAGTCTTGCTTGTCTGTGGCTGACGCAGAGACTCATAGATACATTTGTTTCATCCGCACTCAATTACAGTAATGTTCAGTCTACGGGTCTACCACATGCTTGTATTAAATGTCTTAAAATGGTTCAAAACACTGCAGCCAGAATAATAACTAAAACTAGAACATTTGACCATTCCACCAATTCTTTCCTCCCGTCATTGTCCTCCTATCAACGTTAGCTCGGACTCTAAGGTGCTCCAGCTAGCTTGTAAAATCCTAAATGGGCTCGCCCGGTCATACCTGTCTGATCTCCTTAAACCATACTTTCCATCTCGAGCTCTCCACTCTCAAAACACAGGACTCCTCTGTGTGCTTCAAAAAATAGTAGTCCACTGACAGCATGGCCTTTTCCTGTCTGGTCCTATTCTTGTGCCTTCAGACAATCATTCTGTTGAGTCGTTTAAATCTGACCTTAAGTTCTTCTTATTGCCTGAACCTACAATCAGTTGCCCTTAACGGAGTACTTTACAACCTGCAATGCATAGCAGATGGGTTTCTGTCTCAATTTATCAAGTATTGTTCTGCTGAGAAGATTATAAGAGTATCGGTTGACTATTGCAGACTGTTTTCTTGTATTTTAGCTGCTTCCACTTCTGCTTTGTATCTGAATGGTGTGATGTGAGTCTCCCGTGTGTGCACATCTAGTCTGGCCTCCTCTCAGGTCTGTGATGACGGTGGTCCCCACATGGATGCTGCTTGGCATCCTCATCACATTTTTAAAGAATTTTTAAAAAATCTATATGATTTTGTTATCCTCTTTTAATGTCATATCCTTCTCTCACTGATGTGTGAATGATGTATGTTGTCTCCTTTCTTATGTATGTGAATGGTGTGATGGAGGTCACCCTTGTGTGCATGTCTGTCCTCCTGTCAGGTCTACATGGTGATGGTAGTCATATGGCTCAGGCCGTTCTGGTGGCATCTGGAAACTGCTTGGCAACCTCCTCATCATATTCTTCATAGAGCTCATAATTCCATTATAATTCTGTCGTCCTCCTTCATTTCTTCCTTTTTTTCTCCATGTTAAAGGGATTTTTAGGGAATAGTTCCTCATCCAATGTGATGGTCTAAGGACAGGATGTTGTGTTGAGGTAAACCCCACTAAGGCAAATTTGTGATTTGTGATAATGGGCTACACAAATAAAACTGATTTGACTGTACATTTAGCATGGTTGGTGCAGAGCTTGGACCAAGTTATTCGTTTACAAGAAATAAGGTAATCTCAAGTCTTGACACTTCATTCCAAATCAAGTTCTGAATAGACATGGCCCCAACTTGAGGTCTTAGGTGAAGTCTCGACCATCTTAGGTATTTCAAGACATTTAGACCCAAGTCTCAAGTAAAAGTCATAGTTGTCCATGACTTTAGACCTTTCTATTTCTTTCAAGTCAAGCCTGGGGTCAATCCATGAGTCCAGACAGACACAAGTCGAAGTCGTGGTGACTCGAGTCACTCGAGAAATGTGTATGTAGTTATGACACATGATGGGACCTGTGCCTGACTGCCTTTGCCACCAGCCACACTTATCACATAAAGTAAATGCATACTGATAAAGAATGGAAGTTGGCTCTGTAGTCTGTAAGTAATAACATTAGTACAATAAAAGAGCCTGTGTATATCCCCTGTTTCTGAAGCCGTATCTTTTTATGCTTAAATGGGTGTAATTTGCAGTGCAGATAAGATAACATCTTGTGCTTAGACAGCAGGTAAATATAGGCATATTTGTGGTGTGCTGCCACAGCTATTTGTCCTGCAGTCAAGTGTACAACCTTGACCAGCTGAATACACTCTTATGGTACATGGACTAGCTCTGATATGGTGCCTTTTTAGTTTAGTGACCACTCGCAGCACTTTGCAAAGAATGCCTCAGAATACTGAGAATGGGGGATTAAGGCTGGATGTTCCATGGTGGAGATCAAACCCACTACACCCATTAGATTCCCATTATAAGCTTTCCCCATTGTTATGCAGAGGCTGCCTATGACTTGTATTCATTTATATGGGTAATATACAAATGTGCTCCACCATGCCAGTATGGCCCACAGACTTTATTGTTGTGTATATCTAAATCAACAAATAATTTTTCATCTGTTATATATCTATATACCTATGTTATATATCTGATACCTTGTAGGAAGTATAAGGAAATCTATATCTATTCTAATCTATATATAGACCCTTTTCCTTTTATATTGCTGAAATTAAGTTTTCTAATAGAGGCTTTTTCATCTCAGACACGGATTTCAATAATAATAATAATAATAATAATAATAATAATAATAATAATAGTAATAATGGAGGGTAGGCTGGGCACTTCCTCGGAATGTTCACTCCTAACTAGATCCTTGCTTGCGTTGTATTGACTCTCAAATGTACTTCGCTTTGAATAAAAGTGTCTGCTAAATGAAATTGTAACATTGTATCTTATATTACTATATCTGAGTTAATGTGTCATGGTATGGAGTAACATCTTCAAAAGCGACCTAGAACCATAATGTGTACTACAAAAAAGGGTCATAATGATAATTAACAATGTAGGATTTCATGAACATCCTAACATACTGGTTTAAAGTCACATGTCTTTATGTTCATGGAGCTCATAGAATTCAACATAGCGCAAATATATAAAGCAAGAAATAATTTTACAACCGACTAATATGCAAAACGGTGTTCTTTGACAGAGATAGGGTGTTATAATGTGAGAGGAAAGTTTAATTTAAAGAAATTCGTGTGTATGTACATCAATTTGTCTAGTAGTTTGGATGTGGAACTCAATGTAAAAATATTTTACTGTTCAAAAAGATGTAGAAACTATATTTTTTAAAGTTGTATGGATGAGGAAAGGCTATGATAACTTGTTAGGTTTTATATTATTGGCCCTCAGGGATATTTGGGTTTTACATAGAATTGGGATTATTCCGTACAAACTCAATACAAGATAAAGATTGTAAAGTGAATTGATGAATAGTGGAGAGAGCGTAGGAATAAGTAAATCTATACTTCCTCCTACTCATTTTTGAACATGTAATATTCAATTTGTGTTGTATACATTTTGTTTATTGAGTTTGTTATGCAACTTTATCGTTCATTTCAACTTAGTATTTTATTTTCACTTTTAACATGTTCACAATATATCAAAGCAATCAATAAATCGATCAACCAAAGTTTAACTGTTACACTGACATTATTTAGCTTTATATTTGGACGGGTTGAATATTTTACCGTCAAGTCAATTTTATTTATAAAGCCCGTTATCCACCATTGAGAGGATCTAATTCAGTTTATCAATTCACTCCATAGCCTTTGATTAAAAGAGGGGTGGAAGTAGTCCAGTCTCATTGCTGAGGGTTTTCTTTACCGCTGAATGAGACATTTGGCGGAAAAAGAAGAAACTGCTAATGTAATGTTTCTCTGGGGAATACCGCTTTTTCCTATTTCACAAGTTGTTACCGGGTTACAGCGAGTAGTCTCAGGGTCGTTGCTGCCACGCAAACCATCCGGGTGCTAGTTTTAATCCAGTTTATTCAACAGCATCCTTTCTAACTGCACTGTTGTAAAACAGTTCTTATTTTAATGCGTGTGTCTTATCAAAAATAAAGAATAATCACATAATAGTGAGTAAGGAATATAGATAAACAGGAAAAGGAAACGGTTTCTCTGAAAGGTCATCTGAAATTCGCAATGCCAGCCGGGACGTAGGCGGACCGTCTGCCTGCGCTTAGGGAAAGGTGCGTGTCCCCAGTGTCCGCTTCGGTCGCCCGTTTAAGGAATGCGTCTCACGGCCTGATGTGTGTTTTAATATTGGAGGAAACACCTGTCGGGGAATAATCTGAACCAAGCCATGCTCTGGCGACATTTATCCAATTAGCATATTGGCGTCCAAGTTTGATTGTTACAGCTAAGCCAGCTGTCGTTAGCCGGAATCATAGAGCACTAGTCTACTTGCTAACGCTACCCGTGTGTAGCATACTTGCTAGCTAGCCCCGGCTGTTTTAGCTAGCTAGCAAGCTATTGCCAAAAAAGTTGAAACAGTTCAACTGAACACAGCGTTTTGTGGGAGAAACGCTTCATCATCATCCTCCAAGTGACTTCATTCTCAACGGAAGCTACTAGCAACTAACTAACAAGCTAGTTTTAGTTCGCTGGACGAGCCAGTCGAGCGACAGAGGACCCAAGCCGGTGTTTTGTACTAGAGGTGCTGGTGGCAAGCAGGAGTGGGGCCGGGAGAACGCACGGGGGGTAGACGTGAGTCAGGAGCGGCTGATGAGTTCGGATCAGGGCAGAGAGCCGCCGCTGCTGCAGGAGGAGGCTGATCCGGGACCGAAGACCGGTGAGAAGGACGAGGCTCCACTCGGGATTGAGGGAGGGTCAGACGGCATGGTAAGTTGCGGCCTTCCAAGGCGAGCTAGCTTGTGTCACACAGCTAATTCATTAGCAGCCTGTTAACCGCCACTGTCATTATTGGGTTCATTAAGCAACGGGCCAAGCTGCCTCGGTGCTCCCATGTTGTGCCTCTTTTTTCCTTCAAAGGGTAGCGACTATTGTTCATTCGGTAGAGCATTTTCATTCTAATAAGTAACGTTCGAACTCGTCCAATACCTGTCCAGATTTTGCGGAGTAATCGGCTTTGGTCAGTAATTTTTAACTCCGAAATGTGATTGTTTTTATGAGGGAGGGGAGGGGGGAAGGTAATGCAAGGAAACCCCGAGAACTTTCCAAACATTGCTAACTCTTTGAATTACGACCAGCTACAACCAAATTTGGACGGGTCTGTTTTAGCCATAGATCCCCACAGTAGCCCTGTCTGTCAGATTGCCAATGTTAGCATAACTGTCTTCAGGAGCAAGCAAGCTTATTAAGTAGTTTGCTGAGTAATCATTAGCTAAAGTTATGACACAAGTGCAAAATCGTGGTAGTGCTCCTTCGTTTCTAAAAGCAAGTCATTTTTTGTTAACATATTTTTATTATCAATGCCGAGGACGTATTTAAGAATAGTAAATTATGCGCTCTGCTAACGTAAGCTATTAGCTAATCGCTCGCTTATCTGTCGAGCTAGCTAGCTGTGGAACATGCGTTGCAAATACCTGGCCTTTGCTACGCAGCCTTGTCAGGTGACTCTACTCGACTTGCCAAGGCCTGCACTATCGGCATGTGCATTAATTGTTGCGTGTTACGCATTTAATTCGCGTTAGCTATTCTCAAGAAAGAGGCATTGGCACATCTATTTTCTATATTATTGGAAGGGAAAACTGATTGGGGAAATTATTCTTGGCAGCTGTTCTTGTCAGGCCGGTGCGCTTACTATAAAGGGGGGTGGATCTTTTCGCAGGTGGCAAGTGACAGTATCGAACAACGTCGCTCGTAAACCTGCAACGTTGCTGTTGGTATTAGCTATTTTACAAAAAAGCTTTTACTTGTTCTTCTGAATAGACAGAATCGATTGGAATCTTATTGGTATCTGCCGCCCTTGAAATGTACAGTATGCGTTCTATTCTCGGCCGCGGAGCTCTGCGTGGTCAGTGTTTCCTGAGACAGTCAGTCTGCAGCCTATTTGATATGGGTTGTCAAATCTTGACTGCACCACAGCGAAGCTGTCTGTATTGTTGCCTCAACAGCCGCTACGATCCATTTTTTTCGATTCGCATCCAGTTTGAACTATGGATTAAACATCACAATAAAGAAGACCCGTTGGTTAATTGAGTAACACCACATTATTCGTCGTCAAATATGTACATCCTTCAGATTTGGGAGCTTGCTGACCACGTGTTGTGGTCTCCAGATTGTTGTGTGTTGCTAAAGTGGGGAGGTACCGATGATCCGGGTATTGCGTAGCGCAGCGGAAGGCCCTGTGTTTGGTTGGTAGGGGAGATTGACAATGTTCCGCCCCAACGGCAACATAGGTTGGCGGTAAATACGGGGTGCCGGAGCGTTTCTGACCGCTTTCTCCTCCAAACCCTGTTTCAATTTGTTGTTGGCTGTCTCCAGCTTTGACTGTGCCACATGCTTGTAGATCATTAACTGTAGTTTGTTGAAGTTGTCTTCCTGGATTTGGCAGGTCTACTGCTTTGGACACATGAGACAGAATTTTTTAACAATATTTTTCTCCTCAATTCAGGGGGCATGTTTTTGATCACCTGAGCCATGGTGGCCTGTTGGCAGTCTTAACCTAATACTACATTGAATTGATTGAGTTTAGATGTTTAATTCATGGCAGGTGCATATTCTTCATATTCTGTTTTTTTTAAATTCTTTTGATGCTCCTGTGTAAGTGGGTGCATGTCATCTAGGGGTGTGATACAAAATATAACAAAACCCCATTGACTGCAACGTTTAATTATGTTTTATCAAAGTCAGATGAAAGCTTGTATTCTTGTCGAGTTGAAATCATAAAGGTTATCCATGTCCGGGCGAGCTTATCTGCATAGTCAGACTTTCAGTTTATCCTAAATGCCTACACCCATTTAGATACATAATCCATACACTTAATTTTGGGATCTGTCTCTAAGTGTAACTTGGCAGTTTGTCAAAACTTAAAATGACCCTGAGTTAGTGAAAGTGTCATTTGATAGAATAAAAAAAGAAAAGATGAATTTTCAGTAGTTGCAGCCATTTGAAACAGGAGAATCTGTTGTTACCTTTGAATCTTTACTTTAACCTGTGTTGTTTAGCTGTTGAATATTTGATTTTGCACTGTTATACCTACTATTCAGTGCCTTATATTGATGAACTTGATACCTTTATTCTCTTTTTATTAGATATGGAGTTTTTCTACTTAAAAGTAGTTAATAAACTTAATGGTGTGTCTTCGTAAACCGAGAATACATTTATTAGATTTTCTACTTTAAGTATAGCATCCAGCATAGAATTTTGCCAAATCAGTATGCTGACTTACAAGACCATACCGGATCGATTGAGACCACCATACATGGTACCATTGAAAACTATAAAATCTACTGTGGCAACCCCCAAAAACCGGGAACAGACCAGAGTAGAATTAGCTATTTTAAGTACATTATAGAAACATCACTAGGACAAACCAGAGAAGGGGGGTGACATAACAATGGACCAAGTCAAGTCCATTTTATACATTTAGCCCATCATCACAAATTACAAATTTGGTTCGGTGACCAACTACAGGTATATATTATGAATTATATTTATTAGTGTGAAATAATAAAATAATGGACATTTTTAGATGAAATTAAGGGACAGCATAGCTCAGTGGGTAGACCGGTTGTCTGGCAATCGGAAGGCTGCAGGTTTGATCCACTGTCCTGCAGAAAGCATGTCGAGGTGTCCTTGAGCTAGACACTGAATACCCAACTGCTTCCCAAGCCCAATATGGTGGCAGCTCACTGCTCCTATACAATAGGATGTGTTAAAATGCAGAAATTCCAAATTTCCCCTTGTGGGACTGATAAGGGAATCCATTATTATTAAATAAGAGAGGCAAGATTGAGATGTTTAGACATATTCAGAGCAGAGATGCTTAGTGTATTGGGAGAAAGATTCTGAATATGGAGCTGCCAGGCAAGAAGAAAACCAGACAACCAAAGAGGTTTATGGATGTGATGTGAGAAGACATGCAGGTGACGGGTGACCGGAACAGATGTAAATTGATGATCTACAATGGCAACCCCTGATAGGAGCAGTCAAAAGTAGTAGTAGATATTCATTAGTGTAAAAGTTCATGTCACATTAGTTGTAACCATAACGTTTGTTTTATTATACGTACACACATCCTCCACATTGAAGGGATCTGTATGAAGAGCGACCCAACATAACATGTTAAACATTAACTGGCTAAATTTACCCATGTCAGTTTAACTTTTAAGAAACCTATCTCTGTGTTTGTTCTTATATGCTCGGTATTCATATGCTCTGTTGTATCTATTTCTGTGAACAGATCATTTTTAAAATGACATTGGTTTTTAAGGATTTTTAAATCTCTGCTATCTTCTATTAAAGGTCACATCTAAGGGTGCTGGTCTGAACCCTAATGCCAAGGTGTGGCAGGAGATCCCAGTGGCCTCCAGTGAGGCTGCAGATGGCTCCCACTGGTCCCCGACGGAAGTCACTGAGGGTTAGTGTTACACTTAGATCAACACAGCTAAATATCCATCACAACCATTTGAGCTCATAATTTGATTGGAGTGGGTGATGTTTTAAGTTCCCGCATGGATCAGAGAAGTCGTTCTTATAACACATGCATACTGTTGAGAAAAGGTTGGGAAATTAATCCCCATCACGAAAAAACTTCTGTCTCATCTCCCCTCTATGATATTGAATGTTTCTCAATTGGCACCAGCTGATACACATACTATGAATGTTATTGACACCTTTACTTATTTTTCCATGATAATTTATTTTTTATGCATGGTCAATAATCCAGGTAAAGAAATCGCAAAAAGTTGAATCGGTTAATCTGGACACAAACATTCAACCTTTTCGTGATGAATATTTGTGTGCACCTTAAAGGACCAGTGTGTAGGAGTTAGTGGTATCTAGTGGCAAGGTTGCAGATTGCAGTAAACTGAATGCCCTCTATACTCACTCCTCCCTTTTCAAGGGTTTAGAATTGGAACCTATGCTGGCCTTTGGGTTCTAGTAGAAACTTCCAAAATTATGTCATCATCTATAACCGCATCAAGTAGCCATAATATGTCAAATGATGAGATTCATTTTCGATGGCTAGATTTGGAGATTGTATTAAGTTATTTATTTAGTCCGTAAAACTTAAGTTCAGAGCTTCCATGTAATATAGGAAATATTATTATTACTCAGTTTGATTTGTGGTAGCGTTTATTAAGGACATTAGCTAAAGGCCCTTTTCTTGAGCCAGTGTTTTATATAATTTTCCCCGTTCTGGACTATTATAGAAACATGGCAGACTCTGTGGAAGGGG
>OMLC01057693.1:0-10337 GCA_900302585.1 Regalecus glesne
TGTCCTCTACATCTTCCTCTGTTACACCAGCCACCTGCATGTCCTCCCTCACCACATCATAAACCTCCTCTTTGGTCTTCCTCTTCTCCTCTTGCCTGGCAGCTCCATATTCAGCATCCTTCTCCCAGTATACCAGCATCCTTCTCCCAGTATACCAGCATCTCTCCTCCACACATGTCCAGACCATCTCAGTCTGGTCTCTCTGGCTTTGTCTCCAAACCCTCCACCCTGAGCTGTTCCTCTGATATACTGGTTCCTGATCTGGTCCTTCTTCATCACTCCCAATGTAAATCTCAGCATCTTCACCTCCTCCACCTCCAGCTCCACCTCCTGTCTGTCTGTCAGTGCTACTGTCTCCACACCAGACAACATAGCTGGTCTCACCACCATCTGTAGACCTTCTCTTTCACTCTGGCTGGTCCCCTTCTGTCACACATCACCCCTGACACTCTCCTCCACCCTTTTTTTTTCTTATAGAAATTAAAGCAAAAACAAACAAAACTATCTTCACAAGTTAATCAGACACCATTACTCAAACACATCCCATAATGAGTGGAATCTCTCCTGCACAAATTATCACAACTAACTAGGTCTTTCCAGTACAGCTCATTTATGTTTGTCTGTAAAAAGCCCATTACCTGAACATAATGTTACCTTTCTCTTAGGTAGCATGATGGTTGAACTGGAAGAGAAAGTGAGCCAGCTGGAAATGTGGAAAGAGGGAAAAGGGCTCATTGTCCAAGGCATTGCTGGAACCTTCTGCTCTGGCTCAGACCTCAACGCTGTGAGGGCTTTATCTAACTCCCAGGTAGGTAAAGAGAGAGAAGAAATGCTCTCTACTTTTTCCCTGCTTTGCTATTTACCATGCGTTCTACTTAATCATTGTACTTGTATAGCTGCAGAGCACTACATTGCCCTTCTTTCACTCTGTAGGATGGTATGAAGATGTGCATGTTCATGCAGAATGCATTGACAAGACTACTGAGGTAAGAGGTCATTTTGCTCACACTAAATCTGTTGTGCATCTGGACTAAACGTGTATTGGGAGAAATGTTTAATCACTCATCGAAGTGATCTTTTCAGTCTCAACTGACTGCAGGTATCACCACCCTTAAAAACAATGCTGTGGCATAATGACGGAAAACAACAGTTGGTTTCAGATGCAGATTATGTTAACTATTCATTGTAGTTATTATGACAACTTGCACTATTCACAGTGGATTGGGGAATAGCTAGAGCCACACATTGTAAGGTGGTGACTGATGTACTCAGGTCTACTCTGAAGGTCAGCACCAAGGTGGCTGTATACCACACAGTTGTGCCCCCACTCTGCTCTAAGAGGTAGAAATGTGGATCCCATACAAAAAGCATCAGATATGGAAGCCCCTCCAAGTTAGAAACATGGAGGGGCTTCCATATCTGATGCCTTCAAAAGATTCTTGGCCTGTCCCAGGAGGATCAAATCCTCTGATAAGATTCTTTCGAAACTATCTGCATGGAACTAGTAATGGCTAAAAAGCATCCTCGACAGACAGCGCACAGTATCTGTGTGCCTTACCACCACCTACCCCATCAAACCCTCTATGGGTAACTCTGCCATGCAAAATGAGCCACTTGCAGACATAAGAGGAGCTATAAAGACTTTACCAAAGACCTTCTGAGGTGCTGCAACAAAAACCACATTCGTCTTGAGCCTCTAGCACTCGATAGATTGGCCTGGCAGGTCACCATTGTCAGGGTGACCAAATAAATATAAAACAGAGGCAATATATGCCTAACCACACCAGAGGACTGCTGGCATCACCCCAATATCTGGGCTCCCTCGGCCCACCTGTGGACAAATGTGAGGCTCATACATTAGCTGCCGTGGACACATGAAGTGGCACCAGCGTCAACAGTGCTGAACCCTCCCTGTCCCCCAGAGCAAACGTCGGACATGATGGACAGTTAAGAGAGAGACCTGCTGTCAGTTGAGACTGAAGAGGTCACCTAAATGTGTGATGAAACGTCTCTCTCAGCGCACATGTCCGGATGAACTGATTCAACTTTCTGCCATTTCCTTATCTGGCTAATTGAGCATGCATGAAGACATAAGTCTCTCGTGGTTCATCAGAAGACATTTTAATATGGACTTGAGAGGTTCTGTTCCTCTCGTACAGATGATTCAGCATCAGTCTGAGTCCTGAGATGGTGGAGCGGTGTTCTGTAGTGCTGTGTGTTGCTTACTTTTATTGCTTTCTCAGCACAGACTGCCTCTGATCTCTGTTGCTCTGGTGGAGGGCAGAGCACTTGGCGGAGGGGCAGAACTCACCACCGCCTGTGATTTCAGGTACAGCAGTTTGTGTGAGCGTTTTGTACATGAGAGAGAGAGAGAGAGAACAGAAAGAGACCAACAGAGAGAAATGCAGAGATAAAGACAAAGTGGGGGGAATCCCTACATTGGCACCTCTGGCATTTGTGTACGTTTATCTAAAGCTCATTTCACTGGCCGTTGGTGTAACTCTCTCCCATGCTTCAGTCCTCAGCGGAGACATCATCTGCAATTTCTTCTATTTTTAGCAGCCCGTGACATTTTATCCTCTCCTCACCTGTAGGTTGATGGCCCCAGGCAGTGTTATCCAGTTTGTCCATAAACATATGGGCCTGGTTCCGGGCTGGGGTGGCACTGCCCGACTCATCCACATTGTTGGCAGCCAGAATGCCCTGAAACTTCTCAGTGGTAGTTTGAAAGTTGGCCCAGAATTTGGGATGCATATTGGTTTGGTAGATGGAATGCTGGAGACCCTTCAGGAGGGAGAAGCTGAACACACCGTGACTGACCACCTGCAACTGGCTAAAGACTGGTTGAGTGTCTATACGAAAGGACCTTCAACGGTCATCCAGGCTGTGAAAAGGGTGGTGGTGTCGGGGAGAGAGCTTCCTTATTTGGAGGCCCTGAGGACTGAGAAGGATGTTTTTGGTACTGTGTGGGGAGGACCGGCTAACCTGCAGGCATTAGCCAGCAAGTCCAAACACAAGTGAGCTGGGCCCCCCTCAGACTCATGGAGTATCTTGTTCTTTGACTTATGAGAGTAAAAGATATATTCAAGGAAGACATTTTAGAGATGTCTTGTTTAAGGGTGAGACTGGTGGGCAGCAACAACAACCACCTGTCATTATTCATTTTCGATACTATGATACTAAATCATCAGACAGATGTTTCTTTTTGTTGATGCTTTGATGAAATATATATATGTAGTGTAAATTATGCATACACTAATATAACACAAGTGATATATACTAGTGTAAATTTTGATATTCCAAGGTTTCAAAATGGATTAAAACAAGGACTTGAACACATTCCTGACATTTTAAATCCATTTTCCTCTTCTCTCCAGGTCTACTGGAAATAACATTATGGTAATGATCTGGTCATGCAAGCCTGAGCCTAACAATAGCTGCCACGGGAACATAAAGATAGATACTGATAAGGAGCAAGCATGAGGTTTTGATATCCATCCAGGATGACTGCTGCTGCATTGGGTAGATTTCCAAACTCCTTTCATTTTCAGGTCAGCCTGAGGTAGCTATAAACTCAACAGGAGAGTGACTGTTTACAAGCAATGCTCAACTTGATTCTATGGCCACAGGGTGTGTTGACGGGCTAAATAACCACCATTTCGTTTTCCTGTTCTGTTTCTGCATCTCTCAGCCACTACCTGATTTTGAAATCAGTTTTATTGATGAATCGCTGTGTGAGACATTGAAAAGTAGCTTGGCCAGATGCAAAAAAATATGTTTATCAAGTACTTCATAAGTTTAGATCGTCACGTTGGTTTTACGTATCGGATATTTTCTCTGTATCGTGGCATTAGACTGACACATTCACACAGGCAGAGATGCAGAGAAATACACGGGCCCTTGAGGATGCCAGGGTTTTTGTCTCCAGTTCCCCTGACCAAAGGTCATGTGTTTCCTGGCACCAGGCTGGAGTGCTAATAGCTACTGTGCTTTGAGTACCAAACATCAGAGGGACCTCAGACAAATCATTAGTAGGCCCTAGTTTTGATACGGCTGTTGAGGTGAACACTTGTATTATATGAAATGATCTCTTACGTAAAAGGGATACTTCAAGCCGCACTGCCTTCTCTTTGCCATTTGGTAAACCACAATCATCCAATTTGGTTGTATTCTTTGTCCATCGGTTGGTTAGTAAGGTCAGTACATTGGTTACCAGCGTAACGGTTACTTTGTATGCTGTAGGTCTAGTGAGTCACGAGTGCTATGAGAACAGTGGATAGGCCTTAAACACTCTTCAGTAAGGTGAGCTTTGGCTTTGGCAAATAAAAACCGATTTAACAGCATACAAGTTCTAAAGCAATTCACCCTTGGTGTCTTCCAGAGCTGCTTAAAGAGAAGCTATGACAAGATATGGGGTTCAATAAGACAAGACACTAATTGTTATTTGTTTTGGATGATGAAACGACAATTTATTCTTAAATTACAAACCATGTAATGAAAAGACAGCAAAGCAGAAACTCTTACAGAAAGTATTGTTACCTTTATCTCTTCAAAACGAGTGTCTAGAAATTAATTGCTGGATGAAACAACGATGTAAGCAGGTAAGACAAACACAACATTTAAAACTTAAAATTACTGCAGTGGGCAGCCCCTCGCTGCTTCTTGATCTCTTGTTCTGCCTCAAACATCAGACATATAACAGGATTTACAACCATTGAAAAGGCCAATCAAAAAAAAAAATCAAACTAAAACTTAATATCAACTCAAGTTTGTCTCCCAGCATCTAGCTTTGTTAACGCTCCCTTCAAACACATGCACAAATGAGGCAGACTAGCCTTTCATGTGGGTAGAGTGAAAGACTCTCATTTTGTATTTTAGAAACATACCAATGATTTTAGTTGGGGATAAAACGATACTGAGAGGTTAGAGGCCTCAACGGCATAAAAAACAAACAAAACTAAAATACTTCACATGTTTTTTATCAGACACAGTTGCAGGTTAAATCAAATCAAACACAAAAATAAATCAGCAGCCAATGATTACAATCTCCCATTAAGAGGAATGCATTGAAAAAAATGTTTTAAAAACAAACAAACATAAATCACCCCTGAATTAAGCTTTACACAGGACCAGATAATTTCAATTAGAATCCTGCTTATATGAGATTCATAAGCTAATCTTCCCCAGTTCCTTTCTTCATGGGACGTAAAATATCCAGATATAATTTCCAATCCACATGGCCCTGTTATTTATACATATTAAGGCCAACAGTTAAAGAAAAAAAAGCACATGATTTGTAAAATCTAAAACAACGTTTATCTTCTTTGTGGTGGTGGTGGGGTCATGGATGAAATTAGGGGTCTTTGAAAATAGTAGTCATATGAGCCAGTTTCTGAGTGCCGTTAACAGAAGGTTCATCTGTAGTAGATCAGAGCAGACATTCATGGTTACATCTATGACTGAAATTAAGAAGAGACTCCCCTTTGTGTGTGTTCTATCAATATGTCACAGATCTAACACTTTTAGGAACCTTCTGTGGATGATCATTTAATAAAATAAA
Source organism: Regalecus glesne (assembly GCA_900302585.1). Classification (NCBI taxonomy): domain Eukaryota; kingdom Metazoa; phylum Chordata; class Actinopteri; order Lampriformes; family Regalecidae; genus Regalecus; species Regalecus glesne. The sequence continues at coordinate 5,561 of OMLC01057693.1, forward strand.
GGGACTGCGTAGCTTCCTACAGTCTGAAAGACAATGCCTGCGATGTTTTTGCTAAAGACAGGCACCACATCTACCTCCTGTACATCACAAACATGCAGCACCAAGATTTGCTCCTTGTGTTGAATGTTAAACTGATGATCAAGGGTCCAGATTTTACACCTGTCATTGAGCACCTATGATTTTTGCAAAGATCTGCGACCATGTTTGTTTTTGTTTTCCTACCCAGCCAAAACTGTAATGGCTGGGTAAAAACACAGAAATGAAAGTTCATTAACCAAATTTCCAGGTAAAAATTGCTGTGATGAGAAGTTACTTTGAGTCAGAGAGAAGCACAAAGCTGGACTACAAAAAGCTTGTTACTCAAATAAATAAAGGGTTATATATGTAAGTCAGCATAATGCCTTATTTCTCCATCTACCAAGTAATTCACCCAAATCAGATCTGTAACAAGGAGTAAACAAGGGCCATATGGTAAGGAATAAATTAACGGAACTGAACATAGCCATGTGTTGATAAGTTGATTTCACACTTCAGTCACTGTACACTGGCCATCCGGCATTCTGGATCTTCCATTGCTACGAGATGAGGAGGGGGGTGAGGCAGAAGATTCTGCTCCAGGAGGGACCCTGTCCTCTGGGTTCAGTCTTTGCCTCCTTGGTCTCTCCTCCCAGGGCTCCACATCTCCCCCCTCTTCCTCTTCATCCTCCTCCTCTTCTTCATCATCACTCCAGTCTCCAGAACCAGACTCGTCCACAGAGGTGTGAGGCTCAGAGGACCTGGAAGGTGAGGCCTCCTCCTCTTCCTCCTCCTCTCCTTCCACTGCCTCAGACCTTTCCTGGAAAGCTGTGGGCCGGGGGCTGATTTGCAGCTGGGAGAGAGCATCTTCCAGAGAGGTGCTGCTGCTGCTGCTACCAGGCTGCCCCCCAAGAGAGGTAGGGGGTCTGGCAGTTGCTGGAGGGGCTGTGACAGTAGAGGAAAGACCTATGGCCTGCTGTGGCCCACCAGCTACAGTGGTATAAGCTCCATCGGCAGAGTTCTCCCGACTTGCTGTCCCAACTGCTCCAGCACCACCATCAGTGTCTAAACGCAGTCCTGCCACCCCTTTTTTGGGGATATCAACAATGTCCCTCTTCATCTTGCGTCTTCGGCCATGCTCATTGCGTCGATATTGGACCATGTTCTCCAGGTCGGCCACGTACAAAAACCCGGCAATCAGCATCTCAGCGGTCTTCTTGCCCTTGGAGAAGGCATCCTCCAACTCGCGGCTGGTCCGCTCATCATACTGCCACCAGCCATTACGCCCCTCATAGTACCAGGCGTGATCGCCTGCTGCTCCTCCGCGACCCCCTGCTGTTGCCTTCAACTCCTCCGGGGAGAGAAGTGTGGGTCTTTCCAGGAAGTCTTCTGGGACTTCTTGTCTACATAGGGCACAGCGCTTGCTCTGCCAGGACGCTCCCTTCACACACAGGAAGCAGAAGACATGACGGCATGGAAGCTGCACAGGGTGGACACAGCTTTGCAGACAGATGGCACACTCTGGTACTGGCAGGGAAGGAGATGAACCGCTGGAGCCAGAACAGGATGAGTCTGCACTGTTCCCACTTCCACTGTTAACTTTTTTACTGGATGGAAGCGAGCTCATAGAGTGGTCTACCTCACCGCAGCTAGCCATCCTTAAGAAGTACTATGAAGTGAAATACATTGCAAAAATGGTTACTTGGGACATATATCTTAGAAGTCTGATTTTTTGAAAGCATTGAAAAAATATCACAATCACATAATTGCTGTTACCTAATTAGTCCAAAATTAGACTGATTTGACAAATGGTGGATGCATAATAGCTGTTAAACACATGACGTTTTTATCTTTATTTGAGGCTGGCAGACAACATACTTACCAGAAGAACTAGCAGTGGTGATGTATCATCGGGAGTGATATCTGATCTTCAATCTATTGCCAGAGAGGAGAAACTGCCCGTGAGTATTCGATTTGAATATTTGTCACATTATCAATGACTAATAGCAGTTTTCGGGTCAACTGAAACTCGTGGTTAAAGGCCAAGTGTTGTATTTAAGTCGCGATAACGGGAAACGCAAGTGTTGTCTAGCAAGGTTGATGCTGGAGTTGGTGACAGTTTTAATTCAGGTAAACGAAAGTTGCAAGAAAGTTATTCGCCATCAAACCTGAATAGAACGAGGCATTAGCTAGCTCAAAATATATCCAATTCTGCAATGCTTTGTTTATGTGGTTACTATTTTAGTTGGCCGACTAACTGCAGCTAAACTAGCAGTCATGAGTTGCTCTTGGCTCAGTCAGGCTTCTAAATGAGCTAACCGTGATGTCCCCAGCCACCAAACTAAAATGCCCGCTAACTCTCATTGACTACGATCGGTAAAAGATGTTTTCAGCTATTTTAACAGGACATTCATGTGGTTAGTCTGTATGCTAATTCAAACAAACGGTCATCTTCGACGAAAGCCCATAAAACACTGTTCATCACAGGGTACCAAAACAATGAGACCTGTTGTTGTAATGGCCGATAATGACTATTGCCTGGTGAAGCGGGGTAACTCCAGCGGTCCAGCAAATAGACGGCGTTCAACCGAAAGCCTAGCTTAAACTGGGCAACACAAATGGCGAGCTTCCTACGACAGTAAGGTAAAATGTCCATGATCCATGTACACAGGCCACAGTTGTGAACGTACCGTAGGGATTCGGTTTGTCCGTCTTCGCTCGGTGTTGAAGGCGACGACACAAATCCACAACAATGATCTTGCGACTGAATTTCTTAACTGGCTTTGTTTTCCTCCGGAAAAGAGGGCTGAGGAAGCGACCGGCGCGGTGACGTCACACAGCGTAACGTCATGACGTCGGGGTCGACGCGCCACACATCGTGAAAGTCAGTCCGGGCGAGTGACGAGGTCTTCCGGTAGCCGCTCGGTTAGAGGACACTGTGTCACAGGGAGCAGAAGGGAGCTTCATTTTTGCGTAACTGAGATTAGAGGAACCCCAACCCAGCACATCGGCAACATGTTTTCCCGCACAGTGAGATCCACCATCCGCCTCGCCAAGAGCTTCTCCACCTCGTCTAAGAGCGATGCTAAAGTGGCCGTGCTAGGTGCGTCAGGCGGCATAGGCCAGCCGCTGTCTCTGCTCCTGAAGAACAGCCCCTTGGTGAGCCACCTCTCTCTCTACGATATCGCCCACACTCCCGGGGTGGCCGCCGACCTCAGCCACATCGAGACCCGGGCCCATGTCACCGGCTACATGGGCCCCGATCAGCTCGATGCCGCACTGAAAGGCTGCGAGGTCGTGGTCATTCCTGCCGGCGTCCCCCGCAAACCCGGCATGACCCGCGATGATCTCTTCAACACCAACGCCACCATCGTGGCCACCTTGGCAGACGCCTGCGCCCGCAATTGCCCCGAAGCCATGGTCTGCATCATCGCTAACCCCGTCAACTCCACCGTCCCCATAACGGCAGAGGTCATGAAGAAGCATGGCGTCTACAACCCCAACAAAGTGTTCGGTGTCACGACCCTTGATATTGTCAGAGCGAATGCCTTTGTGGCAGACCTCAAAGGGCTGGACCCGGCCCGCGTCAACGTACCTGTGGTGGGGGGCCACGCAGGAAAGACCATCATCCCCCTCATCTCCCAGTGCACCCCCAAGGTGGAGTTCCCTGCTGACCAGCTGGCTGCTCTGACCGGGAGGATCCAGGAGGCCGGTACTGAGGTGGTGAAGGCCAAGGCTGGAGCCGGTTCTGCAACGCTCTCCATGGCCTACGCAGGGGCCCGCTTCACCTTCTCCGTCCTGGATGCCATGAATGGGAAGGAGGGTGTGGTGGAATGTGCCTTCGTCAGGTCAGAGGAGACCGAGTGCAAGTACTTCTCCACACCTCTCCTCCTGGGGAAGAACGGCATCGAGAAGAACCTTGGCCTCGGCAAGCTGACGGCCTTCGAGGAGAAGCTGGTGGCCGAGGCCATTGGGGAACTGAAAGGTTCCATCAAGAAGGGGGAGGACTTTGTGGCTAACATGAAGTGAATAGGGGACGTTCAGGTAGTCAGCCCCAGCATCGGTCATTGCTCATTTGTCCAGTCTTAAAGGCATCCAGGCCAATCAATTGTTTAGCCTCCTTGTTTCTGCTTCAATCTTCTCAGAGCAGTGGGGCCGGGAGTGTTCTTGTTCTCTCCATTTCTCTCGCACCCCTTATTATGTCTGGTTATTCATGTAGGTCTAAACATTGCACTTATATGTGTGGCTCTATAGTAGCATGGACTCATTGTTCTGTGGCTGCCCTATATTTATTTTTGTAAGTATCACGGTCAGAAGATTATGAATTTTCATACGTCCACATTTTTACGCTTGTGGGGATGATCTGTGACCAGAGGGGTCCTCACTCATGTCAATGAAATCAAAGAAAACACTGAAATCCTACCTGTTGATGCAAATTGCCATACTACACAAGTGAGCAAAATGTCGGTAACTTCAATAAACAGATGAGCAAAGCAAAATGTTTTTGTTTTTTCGTTTTATTTTTGCATGTCAGGAGGTCGTCAGGAGGTCGTCAGGAGGTCGGGCAGTGATCTAGTACTCAGAAGATTGGTGCTTCGAGCCCCGGCTCCGGCAGAAAGTCCGAAAGTCAAGTCTGTTTTATTCGTATAGGCCGTGATCACAAGTTAACAACGTGCCTCAGTGGGCTTTACTTTAACATGACATCCTGTCCTCAGACCCTCACATCAGATCAGGAGCAACTCTCCTAAAAACCTGTACCAGG
>OMLC01057694.1:0-10867 GCA_900302585.1 Regalecus glesne
AGCGGCCTGGAGATGAAGACTTGTGTGGCTGGGGGCAAACACCTGGCTACGGTTAGAGGAGCAGGGAGGAGTGGGAGACTGAGAGAGGAGGTGCGGTGCAGACAGATGTGCTGTTGGCCCTTCAGGCCCAGGGAGGGTGGAGAGTGTGGGTGTGCGTGTGTCAGTGTCTGTATGCTGTTTTTGTACAGGTTCACAGAAATGAGAGGGCAGGTTCTGTGTTCAAGATATAGGATTCTGTGTGTGTGTGTGAAAGATGGACTGAAGGCCTGAACCGCCCCCATCACAAGCAGCTCACATTAGAATCCCTCACGACAATCCGAGCCCTGTTCCAGCAGTAGTTTGAGGTTCGCCATCAGCTTTCCATTCAGCACACGTCTGCCTTTTCCACTTATTGACAGTCACCACTATTTGCATTACAAAGGGAGAGCGTTTAGGATTATGCACAAAACATGTCATCTCTGATATGGGCTCAAGAGATGCTTCAAACATGCCCCCCAATAAAACACATCCAAAAACTCTTACACCGAAACTAAACAGCGAAGGTAGGATTTCAAACACTGGCAGCAGAGTCCATTCATCAGACTAGGAGCTGGAGGAGAGAGAGAGAGAGAGAGAGAGAGGGGAGATGTGTGGTGGGGGGAGAAAACTGAGGGAGAGAATGAAAGAAGGAAAAAGTATAGAGAAACAAAGGGAGCAGGAGAGAGTGAAATATTAGAGGAGAGAAAAGGAGGCCAGGAGACTGTGAATCACTCAGCAGTAAAGGAGGAATGAGAAGGAGCAGAATAAGGGGTGGAGGGATGAAAGGGTACAGAGTCTACAAAATATGAGAGAGAGGGGTAGGGGGTTGGGTGAGGATCACAGATTTGCTCTTTGACCCCAGTCTGACCTATGGGATCAGGGCAGGCAGACATGTGGCTGCCATCTGCCTGGCTCGCAAAAGGGTTTTACCACCTGGTTCATTCTGAGCCTTACTGTGATTATGCTTCTGGAGCTGGTCTGGCTCTGGTTCAATACTTCAGTCTGTTTAGCTCTGTATCTGACGCGAGGGGAGGTGATGTTGTCCTCTGCCTGGGTACGGTCATCGGATTGCAGTGTGCTACACCCCGATGAGAGTCACTGAGGAGCCAGCTGCACTGAGGGACTTTGGTTCAGAAAATCTGTCTTCTGTGCATCTATGTCCAGACAATGCTGTTTCCCTCCATGTCTACGGTCATACATCAGGTCTGCCTGTTTATGATTATCAACGCTCTGGGCTGGGCGATAATTCAGTGTTATTGTGTGTGTGTGTGTATTGTTTTAATGCCATACGATTATTACAATGCCAATATTGTCCATGTTGCCCAGTGCAGGGACGGCACAGCTCAGGAGGTAGGGCAGTCTTATAGTAATCAGCAGACCGGAGGTTCGATCCCCGGCCCCTCCAGAAGCATGTCAAAGCGTCCTTGAGCAAGACACTGGACACCCAACTACTCAACCCCTGCAATGGAATAGTGGCCTGTCCAGGGTGTCTCCCTGCCTTTTACCCCATGAGCACTGGGGTGGGCTCCAGCGTGACTTCATAACCTGACTTCACATAAGTGGTTGGTGATGGATGGATGGATGCTGCCCCGTGCCATCATTAGGCCTCTTTCATCAGTGGCTTGCACATACACACCCAGGCTCTTACACACCTACGAGATGTTTTTAGCCCTGCGGTTCGTCTCAGAGGCCAGAGTAGAACCTGGGTGACCCCTGGGTTTAGACAGCAGTGAGCTAACGGTCTGGCTTGTGCCTGGCAGACTAATTGAGGGCTAAAATAACCCCATGGGCATGTAAGAACACACTTGTACATATGAACGAGGGCCATTGGTGGCAGCTTGGATAAATACAAATAAAAGCAACATATTTGCAGACAGCTATGGTTGCATGTTGAATTCCTCTGAGGGTTTACTGAGACGTGAGCACTAAAGACTGAGTTTACTTCAGCTCAACTCTCACTCCAACAGCACCCTCCCCGTGTTAGGTCTGCAAAGCGGGAGCGGAGCTGATCTTTCCGCTCTATCTCCGTGTCTATCGCCGGCTCAGAGGCACTTGTTGCAGATGAGCGTGGTGCCGCGGCATGCCTCCGAGCCAATTAACAGCCAAATAAACCCAAACAGATTTCCAATTGATAAATCTTTAATGATAGTGGGGATTTTACACAAATGCTCACTTGACAGTGCTAATTTAAAGCAAATACCAAACTTGATTAAGAATTCCCTGGGCGTGGGGGGGAAGATAAATGTTTGAATAATTTATCCCGTTTAATTGACATGACTGCGATCCTGTAAACAGAAATGTTTTGATGTTCGTAATGCGTTCTGACACGACAGGGTTTTTTTTTGGGAGGGCTCCAGGAACGGAGCAGAGCAGCAGAGCGAGGGACGGTGGTGGTAGAGATGCAAGGGAGGAGGAAGACACCGTGGAAGTGATGATGATGGTGTTCTAACACTTCATGGGCTGGCGGTGAGTGTAAGGAATGAACTTTTGCAATTCTATTGACACGTTACTACAGATCAGTAATGCAAGTGCAAGCAGATGACATCCATCTATCCATCTATCCATCCATCATCAACTTCTTACCCAAAGCCAGGTTGTGGCCTCAAACCTCAAGAGTTTACAGAAGGTCCTCACTTTAAAAAGAAAAGTCCTCTCTCTGATGGTTGCAAACTCAAATTGGACCTCATGAATATAGCTGGAAAGGAACATAAATTTGCACACATACACACACAAACATACATATTTGCAGAAATGCTGAGAAGTTGATAGACACACAGAGTGAGAGAGAGAGAGAGATGGGGAGCGTGAGGACAGAGGAAGAAAAGATCACTTACAGCAAGGCAGAGCATCTTGTCATTTCCAGAGGCTCATCTCATGTTCCACCAGGGGCCCAGGGGCCTAGCAGGGGTCACATGGCCTGCAGGTGCATGGCCGCCACTTGTATGATAAGAGTGCGATCTGCATGTGCCTCTCTGCTTCCCTGTCTACCAGGCCCCTGGTAAACATCACCGTTATCTGCAAACAAACAGACTTTACGAGTGACTATGAATGAATGCATCAAATTTTGATGAAACTGCCGTGTTGGGCTTCTCGCACTCGGCATCTACAGCTCGGTACAATGTACACCTGAATACATGAATAGCCAATAAGGAGGCCCTTGCTGTTTATTGGTGTGATGTTGACTGAATTTTTAAAGATGTTATTTTGGTTTGACTTGGCAGTGTGTCTGGAGGGCAGCCATAGAGAGAAAGAGGGAGAGAATCCCACACGACCTGTATCTGGGGAGGAATGACGACGTAAACGGCATTGGGAAAAGCTACAGAGCACTGAACACAAGACAATCAACTTGTAAGGAATGGAGGGACGGTAGCGATTGTCATGGGGACATACCAAGCTAGAGCACGAGTGGAGGGATGCAGACAGAGATGGAAAGAGAAGCCATCAGATAAAACAGACATGAGTGAAAGAGCCACTCTGATGGTGGGAGACCGGTGCAGACAATAAACCGCTGTTACACTGAGACAGACAGATACGAGGAGACAAGGTTAGATCCAGAAACATGCACAATCAGATGTCAGCGTAACACGCAGGGGGAAAAAGCAACCTCAATTGCCTGCGGGGAGCTCAAAGAATCCCTCTTTTTTTCCCCTCTCCACCTCATGGATTCATTTCAGACAATGACAATAGGAGTCATGGCTCAAAGTGAAAGCTGCAGCATTTCACCACACAATCCGCCGCAATTCCACCACGCGGGGGAGGCCTGGGAGCGAAGCTGACATGACAACACAAGCATCCATGTTGCCCGACAATGCATCGCTTCCACATCAAAGGGAGCCTCGTCCTCCACGAGTGGGGGGGGGGCACGTCGAATCAGCGGCGGGGGCTCTGCTGTATTAACGGCCAATCAATAAACATGCAGTCAGCACTAAGGTAATCAGGAAACGCCAGCAAATGGCCTGACAATGTATCAAAGCAGGTGCTCGGAGGCTGAGGCACAAACTCTAACAAGCAGTTTATTACCACTAGCTGTTACTGACATTAGTCCAAAACAGGAGAGATAAAATAGAATGGGGAATGCAGCCCGGCTGACTGAGCGGGCCCCTCGGCTAGGAGCGTGCTCATCGTGCGTTTGATAACGACATGCCTCCTCTTTGATATGATTGCAAATCTAAATTGTTTAAAAACTTCAAATGGGCAGCGAGCCAGAATTGGACTTGTCATGGCGATCGTCTGGCCCAGAGGATGGAGATGTGTCTGTTTGTACACCAGTTGTTGCGGTCCTCTGTCGTGGAGTTTTGTTTCGGTAAGCTAGCAGAAGCTCCGTCCATCATACCCACAATGCAATATATGGTGAGATGGACCTGAATGAAAAAAGGAACCATTTAATTGGAGGATGGGTGGCTATTGTGGACATCATTAGGCAGCACAGTGGCCCAGTGGTTATCACTTGTGCCCCACAGCAAGAAGGTCCTGGGTTTGAACCCCACTCCAGGTCCTCTCTGTGTTGGGTTTGTATGTTCTCCCAGTGTCTGTATGGGTTTCCTCCCATCATCAAAAAGTCATGCATGTTAGGGTCAACCCAATGTCCTTTGTATAGCCCAGTATCACAAATTGACAATTTGCCCCAGTGGACTTTACATTGAAACAACATCCTGTCCTAAGACCCTCACATCAGATAAGGAACAACTCCATTAAAACCCCTTTAACAGGGAGAAAAATAGGATGAAACCTCAGGGAGAGCAACAGAGGAGGATCTTTCTCCCAAGACGGACAGCTGTCCAATGGATGATGTGTCCATGGAATAAGACACCATTTACAGCATCCAACATGATAAGAATAACAGAACTGTAATTGAGTTACAAAAGGTAAAACAGTAATAATAATGATAATCTCCTTCATAGTGAAGGTACAAATCAATGAACATCTCAAGTGCAAAACATGCCAGATCAAGCTACCGGGCCAAGATTCCTCACATGTCTAATGTGATGGATGGATGAGGATCTTTAAAGAGGTGGGAATACTCCTGCCTGTGCCCCTGAGCAAGGCAACAGGAGGAAGAACTGGAGTTGCTCCGCGGGTTCTGCAGCTGCTCACTGCTGCTATATAATAGGATGGCGTTAAAAGCAGAGCATAGGCTTCATTGTAAGAATACAATGGGAAAATGAAGTGGCTTTCTTCTTCTATCATGTGAGTACAAATCAAACCACACAACTGGCAAAAAAATCAAGCTGTGCTCAAAACAAGTTTGCGATGCTTTAGTAAAGGCCAACTGTGGAATTTTCCACTGCGTGTTTAACCTAAAACATTTGTATTGTAAGGCTCCAGTGTTTCCATCCGGAATCCTGTGCAGTGGTTTGGAGACAATGTTGATATTTTCGTTATGTTTAAGGACCCACTTTGTACAGTAATCGTACCGGTGGCTGAAAAACTGCAGGTTGTCTTTAACAAAAGCAAACTGTGAAAGTGAAAATGGTACTCGAGCGCAACCCAGGAAAAACAACAGTTTTACAATGTCAAAAACCCTTCATAATTTGAATCTATGATTGTGTCCCCAAGTGGCTCCACATTGACCTACCCAGCATGCACTGCAGCTGGACTGTTTTCAGTAATTCAACTGTTGCCATGAGTAATGAGCACTCCCTTCCTGCATAAATACGAGGTTTGTTTTAGTGACTCATACTCATAATTTGTAAGGATGTGAGGTTCCACAGTCACATGGTGGAGTGAGTTGAATTCAACTCACTAATCTGTAAGCCTATACGTTATCCATCCATGTATAAAATACACAAGCAAATGCACCACCTACCAGCCCGTCTCCTCTTCCCACCCACACTCAGGATCTGTGTTGAGGACGTGCGAAAGCACTTCCAGAGACAAAAGAGCAGGAAGGCACAAGGTCCAGATGGCGTCTCCCCCTCCTGTCTAGAAGTCTGTGCTGATCAGCCGGTCCCCATCATTACAGATTTCTGGGCTCTAAGGTGGACATTCAACATAGACACAGTCATTAAGAAGGTCCAGCAGAGGATGAACTTTCTCTATCAGCTCAGGAAGTACAACCTGCCTTAGGAGCTGTTGATTCAGTTCTACACTGCAATAATCCAGCCTGTCCTCTGCACATCCATCACTGTCTGGTTTGGATCAGCAACCAAACAGGACACTGACAGACTAGAACAGAAAGTTAGGTCAGCAAAGAAAGACACTGGTCCCAACCTGCCCTCCATTTAAGATGTATACATTTCTAGAGTTAAGAAACAGGCAGGCAACATTCACTACAGACCTATCACACCCTGCTCTACCTGATTCTTACTTGTCTATCTATCTGCCAACATTCCAGCATACTGATACATCTCTCTCTCTCTCTCTCTCTCTCTCTCTGGGATGTCAGGGGTTAATTAAACTCCACCACTCTGCCTTCTGCTTCCTGTTTCCGACTGTTCTCTGTATATTTATGCGGGTTGTCCTGATATGTACTCTCATCCCACGGTTCACCTTGTAAAGCTTCCCGATATTTGATTGTTTGGATGACAACTAACATACTCGAGAGAAGACCAAAGGGAAGGGGCGGTAGAGATGGATGTGAACACAGGAAGAGAGGGGGGAGAGTGAGAGACACAGAAACGATTGAAGGACGTGAGTTTACAAGCCCCAGGTATGATGAATGGGAGAAGGTGAGAAAAAAGAGGCATAGAGGAGATGGCGAACAAGAGAAAAAGGGAGGGAAGGAGAGAGAGAGAGAGAGAGAGAGAGAGAGAGAGAGAGAGAGAGAAATCTCATCCAAATAATTTCTACCCTGTGGGCAATAAAATGCAAATCACAGATCAAAGAGGGTTTGGAATGGAAACTGGTGAGATTGGGAGAGAATATCATCAAGCTGTGGTTATATATGTATGTAGTGGGTGTGAGAGAAACATGCTACAGCTTGGTGATAGAGCTGACCTGTACTCAACTACTACACCACACCACCAACATTATCATATTCTCACTTGCTTCTCATCGCCCAAGTGGTTTCTGCAGCCTGCTGATTGAGTTTCTCCATACAATACAAATCTGTTTCTCTCTCTCACACTTAGTCACTCATTCATTCTCCCTCTCGCTTAAGGCATCAACCTTTTTCTTTTTTTAATCACTGACCCAGTTAGTTTACACAGACCTCTTCACAAACTGATGCCAAATTCCCCTTTTACATGGTGACGTGGATCTAGTGTTTGACAACTACGGTAGCCTGCACACATTGTTTCCACACCCTGCAACAGGCCATTTACCTACCGCAGCACAACCACTCGGCTGAGCCACTGAACGTTGGCCAATGTCATCCAAGGAAAGTCAAGCTGTGCCCGGTCAGACACACAACGACTGACATGGGAGTGAACTTTAGCAAGTGTGGCATGTTTGATCTATCCGTGCAAAACGACACATGCTAGCAAGGCTAACTGTAGCACTATATGTCAACTGGGTAGTCTAAATAAGCTGTCGAGCTCACCTCTTGTTCTATATACACAGAGATAGGAAGAGCCCAAGAGGGCCGGGGGCGCTGTCGGGTCGGTGGTGAGTCCTTGTCGAGGGTCGTCCTGTTCCAGTGGTCCAGGATGAGTTGAATAATCTTTAGGCATTTCGCTCTGCCCTGAACCCTCATGGCCGCTGGGGTCGAAACACAACGTCACCGACTGCGGAGAATTGGCCAATCACAAATTCCCACTCTGTCTGCAAACAAGACGTCATCATGTAGCGCCTAGCCCGACAACATTTAACTAATAGAAAGTTTCGCCACACTTAATCCTTGGTTTAATTCATTATTTTTAAGGTATGTTCTCACCATAACTTACCCAACACTTGTTATGTTCTATCCTCTAACACGGAGACTACATAATTTACTGTTCAGCCCTAACTGGGCAAGCATTAATAAAACTTTGACAATAGATTAGCCAGATTCCGCCATATTGTTGGTCCATCCCTCAAATTAGTCCGTGTTAGAACACCATGTGCTTAAACTATAGTACCTATTGTTACAATACTTGCTAATGTTGTCTTGATTGGTGCAGCCGGATGCAGCAAAAGAGCCACAATCCATTGGCTTCAATAAACAGTACAAGAATTATAATTGTTGTTTGATCTGCGCCATTGGATTTTTTTTTAGATTTTTTAGAATTCATGTTGGCGTATGTCAGCAATAGAGGGTAGTTATCTTAGCAGAAGAGCTGTCAATTTATCCATCACAGGGGATTGCATCGAATCAGTTGTCGTTTTCAGAGAATCAATAAACTACCAGAAGTAACTGAATGTGTGGATTATAAGCAACAACATTTTTATTAAATCCTTCAGCTCCACCTCCCTTTGTCTCTTGCTATTACCGCAGGGCTGGTGCAGGTTTTCCAAACTCTCCTCTTTGCCTCAGTGTGCCATGTAAGAACAGCAACAAGATCCGAGACCCATGTGGATTATGTGTTCAGCGGCCTTGACTCTCTCTGTGACACTGGATTTGAAAACACACCCGGCTGTTCTGATTGGTCAGCACGACTTGTGCAGGGTCACACAGCCCCTTATCGAGCCCACTCGAAGGCACAGCTGTATGCCCCCCTCCTGCGAGGACAGAAGTATTCACCATTAAATACGAACCCTTAATCCTCCCCTCCTCTCTCACCATGCCACCCCCTGTGCCTTTCCTTCCTTGTGTGTTTGAGTCCGTCCACACTCACATCTTCTGTCACCTCTCCATCCCCTCGTTAGAGCTGAGCCTTTGCATTGTCACCTGCTTTGTTATCTGATTACTTCTTCCTGGAGGAATTAATATGTATGTTTAATGCAGGGGATTTTTCTTCTCTCTTTCTCCCCCTCTGGTCTATTCTTTTTAAATCTTGATGTGTGATGCGGAGAGGAAAAGAGTTTTTGTGTGTGTGGGGAGGGGGGGTTGCTCTTGCTTGCATGTCTGGCGGACATGCCAGGGCCCTGCTAATAAATGACAGCTGATTTATGCGTCTGTATTCTTTTATTTATAAAAAAATAGCAAGCGGGCTGATTTCTGATATTAATAATACAAGTGGATCCACTTTGATTAGGCTTCTGTGGAGAGCTGTGCATATTCAGCATTACAATTAAAGCCTCTGATGTGAAATAGGAATGACACGCTAATGAAGCGAGCTAGCGAGCCTGAACCGCGACTGTCCAACAGCATTACGGCCTATCTTAGATGAAGAGTAATTATACGAGGAACACTGAAATGTCATTAAAAATCTTCAGTAAGTGATTTAACCCACCGTCCCTCACTGATGCCAGATCTCTCTCTCTCTCTCTCTCTCTCTCTCTCTCTCTCTCTCTCTCTCTGCCACCATCAGCTCCCAGGTTTCTTTAGTGGAGCTTTGTTAGAGGGGTGGCCGCTCCTTTCTGTCTTCTATCTGTTGTTGCAGACCAACAGACCAAACTTGAGCTTTCTGCCATGGAGGCTCTGCATACGAAGGCAAAGGTCACGGTGGCCCCTGAGGACACGGACACGTCACAGAGACCTCAGAGGTCCAGCAGCAGCAGCAGCAGCAGCAGCAGCAGCAGTGGGCTTAATTCAATTGCTGTCGTGTCGAGAAGCTTTCTTCACAGTGGCCGGTGTCTAATTGAAATCACATTCAAATGAATTGGCAATTAGGTCCAGATGTGATCCCCAGTCAAGGGACTGAGAGGTGATGGTGTGGTGGCCCCTTCAGGCCGGTCGTGCCCACGTCCACAACAACACGCCTCACACATGGCTTGTCGTGTCCCAAATGACGTGTGGGGTGACAGGAAGTGTGTGATGTCTGATGAAGAGGAGGCTGAGATAAGGATGGTGGAGGATGGAGATGTTTCTGAGAAGATCCAATCTGACTGGGCCACCAATCATGCAGAAGAACTGCCAGGGCTGTTGTTGTTGTTGTTGTTGTTTCCCACAGCAGTGAGACAACAGTTAATGAACTCTTGTCGTGTTAAGGTATCATCTTCATCAGGTCCATCACTCAGCCTCCCCCTGTGTGTGTGTGTGTGTGTGTACAAGGTTATGCTTATATGTGTGAAATGGAGAGTGAGGCAGAGGCTGAGAGTGTGCACGTGGGTGTGTGCATGTGATACAGTACACAGGCTGGTGTGAGTGTGTGATGTGTGTGTGTGTGTGTGTGTCGTAGGTGGGAGATAACGCCACAGGCGAGAATTCATGAATATCAGCAGTTTCGCACCATTTGTAGGGTTAATCCCTTGTTTCAGCGGCAGAAACCGGCAGCAGCTCTCATGCATACATTATGCCGGTCCCCACACGTCCCAGCCCCTACAGAGGGAAGGGTAGCTTCACCTGAGGACCCTCTGATGAGGCGGTCAGTGATCTCTTTTCTCTCTGTTTCTCTTCTTCTTCTCTCTCCGTCAGGCGGCGTGAGGTCAGCCCTGTCTGGGGCCTGTTCCAGCAGCTCCCCGGAGGCTCCTCTGCACTGAGGGACTCTGGTCCAGTCGAGTTTTAGGAGGCCGGCTTCAAAACCGGACAGTGAACAAGCACTGGATGAACGGGTCCTGTGCATTTAACCCATCCTGGTATGTAAAGGCAGTGAGCGCAACCGCAGCGCAGCACTGTCGGAGCCATCAGGGGTTCAGCGTCTTGCTCAGCGGCCCCTCAGCACACGGACATCAAACCTGCAACCTTTAGACTACGTCACGACTGCCCATCCTCCTGAACTAGACCATCCCGACCGTTCAACATGGGAGTGGGTGGTGTGGACCTTGTTTCCTCCTCCCACTTCCTGTTGCTAGGTTTCTACTTCCTGTTTACGTGTCCACGCTGGTCAAAACAGAGGAGGCTCCATCTTTGTTGGTCCAGCTAATCTCTCCCGTGTGAGACGCGGCCCCG
>OMLC01057697.1:6866-22813 GCA_900302585.1 Regalecus glesne
CCGGGCCACATATGGTCTAAGGTTAATTGGAAATTGCGATAAACCTATTTTATAATTTCACCTCATGCATGGACTAAAGCTGCATTGCTTTTATTTTGAAGTTGTTTATTATTCACATACATAATGAGGTAATATATCAAGACGTGTGCATGATTGGATCGTTGTCACAAGCAGGTCAAAAGACGACTAGCCGTCAAAAAAGTCTGCACATGCAAAAAAAAAGAAAGGTAGATGCTGAAAGCAGAGTTTTCAACAAAAATTGGACTGCTCAGTATTTATTTACTGAAGTCAGAGGTAAGGCTGTGTGTTTAGTTTGTAGGAAGCAGATCCTGCTGTTTAAGGACTACAATTTGACTTGGCATTACGGGACACAACATGCTGAAAGACAGAAACTTGACTGATGCTGAAAGGGTGCAGACATCGGAAGCTTTGCTAGGTAGGCTGCCAAAGCAGCAAAGTTGTTGTTTCTTTAACCAAGCTTAGCACATCCGGGGATGCAGTAACAAAGACCAGCTTTGTGATATCCCACAAAATAGCTAAACACAGTAAGCCATTTTTGGAGGGGGAGTTTGGTAAATTGTGCTTCGTGGACTCTCCAGCAGTAATATGCCCTGAAAAAAAGAAGCATTTGAGCAAATCCTGCTGTCCAGGCAAACCATGACGAGAAGGATTGAGGACATTGTGGGTAATCTGGAGCTTCAGCTGCAACGTGAAGTGGCAACTTTTGACTTTTTCTCCTTGGCTTTAAACGAGAGCTGTGATGTCCATAACACGGTGTATTTACTCATATCTGTCCATGGGATAACGTTGGACTTCAAGATTATGGACGAGCTGCAACGTGTAATGTGGTCAATGAAAGGGACAACTGAAATAGGACAGACTGGCAGTAGTCAAAACAGACAGTTGTCCAAATCTTACAGGGAAAACTGTTGCACATTTGAATCATATGTAAGATAAAGTTAAGTGAAATCGATGCAGATCAGAAAATGGTATTTTTGTATTGTATTATACACCAACATGTGTTATGCAAATCAGTACTAAAAATTAACCATGTTATTGAAGATGATACTAAAATAGTAAACTTCATCAATCACAGTTTGTCACACTTTTGGAGGAGCATGAGACTGAACAAAGTGACATCAGCTACCACACAGCTGTCAGATGGCTCAGCCTGCGCAAAGTGCTACAGGAGTGAGGGACCTGAAAGCAGAAATTCGAGAGTTTTGTGAGAAGAAAACCAAAGACATCCCAGAGCTCTCAGATGAGGACTGGGGGGCAGATTTTACATTTGCTGTTGATGTGATTGTACTGATGAATGAAGGGAACACCATACTGTAAGGCAAGGGCCTTATTGTTCAAAACATGCACAGCCTGGTGAAGGCTTTCATGAGAATGATGCAGTTACTCTCAGGCCAACTGGAGAGCAACACTCTCAATCCCATGCAAACCCTAAAAGAAGTCACACCATCAGCTGACCGCCTCTGCAGGTACACATCTATGTTGAGAGCATTGTATGCTGAGTTTTCAAGGTAATTTGAGGATTTAAGAAAAATCGAGGATGAAATGCACATGGTTTCCCCTCCCTTTACCTACAGTGTGGATAATGCACCCAGTGATGTTCAGCTGGAACTCATTGACATGCAGTCAGATGCAATACTGGCAGAGCACTTTAATTCAGGATCTCTCCTTGATTTCTGCTCTTCTCTCAAGAAGGAGAACTTTCCAAACATTAGGAGACATGCTCAGAAGATGTTGCAGAGACTAGATTTATCTCACTGAACAAGAAAGAAGAACTTAGAAAACACCAAATGAGGTGGTTAGACTACAAATACATGTAAGTACATAGGCATGTAAAAGCACCAACTAGCAGTGAACAGGGACACTTTCTTTGGAAGCTTTTGTTTCTCAAAATCACAGTTCAGTGATGTTCAGTGACAGTTCAATGTGAAGTATCTTGTTTGGAGTACAACGAAAATATTGTGATTCGTTAGAATGCTAAGAACCACTATCCAACAGTATATGAATGATTATGGGGTTGCATGGCAATGTGTGTAGAGCAGTCGTCTGGCTAATTGGAAGGTTGGAGGTTCAATCCGTGGTCCTGCAAAAAGGGTGCCAAGGGGTCCTTGAGCAAGACCATGAATCCCTAACTGCTCCTTAAATGACAGCTCATTACTCTTATACAATAGGATGGGTTAAAATGCAGAGAAAACCAAATTTCCCCTTGTGGGATTGATAAGGGAATCCACTATTATTCCATTATGAAACCCAGAGGTGTTGGAGTGAAAGTAACTGAGAATATTCACTAATATGAGTCACAAATGGTAAAAAATAGTTCAGATCTTGTTCACCATCGTTTTGGGAAATTTGATTTGAATAGATTACTTTTTTTGTAAGGCAACCTCATTCTTTCATTTCTTAACTATAACATACACTCTTACCAGCTTGTCAAAACAATGCTGTTTACTGATCTTTAAAAAGAAATACAATTGATATTATGGAGAATTAAACCTTTCTAAATTAACTTCTTATCCAGTTGAACAAATTCAGCTTTTTTGCTATTCTCTTACCCAGATAATTGACCATGCATCAAGACATTCCAGTTTTCTAAATGACGACACATATACACAGCTCCTTGATGATTAAAGTGAATATTGAACTGAGGATGAAATAAGGTTCTGTATGATCATTTTTTGATATTATTGGTTTACTGATTACAGATGAATTCACACCTAATGGCTCAAACTGATTACATTTTTGATGATGGTATTGAAATTACTTAACTATTATTATTTTTGTATTATTGACCTATTGAATATAGATTATTTCTTCTACTGAATTCAAAATTTCTCTTCAAGTAACCATCGCCTTATCATGATGGAGAGGCTTGAGTGTCACAATGAACTTTAGAGCTGTGTTGTCTTGAGCTTAGTGCTCCCAGTAGGGTTTCCCATGGTAAAATGGTCTCAGGTAAGGGACGAGACTAAGAATGGTTCAATAAGATCCCATGAAAAATTAAGGAAGAAGTGACGATATCCTGCCCGGAGGAATCCCGGTGCCCTCATCTGCAGCCAGGCCCAGAATGAGGTTCCATCAGCGAGCCCCTGGTGGCTGAGTTTGCCACGGAGCCCGGCCGGGCTCAGCTCAGAAAAACAATGTGGACTGTTCTTCATCCTGTGGACCCACCACCAACAGGAAGAACCAGTGGGGTCAGGTGCACTGCCAGACAGGTAGCAGTGCAGGAAGAGGGTCTCAATGGACCAGAACCAAGCAACAGAGGCTTACATTAGGGACGTGGAAAAAGCAGCGGAAATGGATAATCTCAGGAGGGTGTCTGGTATCTCCCTTAGAGTTAGAGTAAAAAGTTTATACATCCGTGGGGGACTCAGAGTAGAGCCGCTGCTCTATCAAGTAGAAAGGAGCTAGTTGAGGTGGTTTGGGCATCTAAGGAAGCCACCATGTTACTTCCCAAATGAGGTTTTAAAGGCACGTCCAGCTGGGAGGAGGCCACAGGGTAGACCGAGGACCAAGTGGAGGGATTATATCTCCACACTGATTTGGGAAAGCCTTGAGATCCCCCAGTCAGTTGATGTTGCAAGGGAAAGAAAAACTTGGAGTTCCCGGGTGAAATCTGCTACCTCCGTGACCCAAGACTGGATAAGCGACTGACAATGGATAAATGGATGGGTGGATGGAATTCAAAGTTAATGGCATAAATTGATGATGGGAATGAAAATATTAAAATTGTTTTATTTGTTTAAATGACTTACTGACTGTAGGTTAATGCATTAATATCTCTCTTTTTTGTCTCTGTTTTGTTTGCATATGTGTAAATATAGTCCCAGTTTTTATTCTTTATTATTGACACCTTTAAGTAATGTTTGTGAGTGCATGTGTGTGTACACACACACACACGCACACACACACACACACACACACACACACGCACGCACACACAAACACACACACGTTATTATTACAATTTTATATATGTTTATATAGAAAGATAGATAGATACACACATATATTATATACAATATCTATAGTACATGCATTTATTGTCTTATCCATGATGTAAACAGAACAATAATTACATTGAAAGGTTATTAAAGTTTCTCTAAAGTCACGTCTTTGGTCTGACCTGACTGCAGTCATCCCCACCTTTATAAACAATACATTTGTATGTCAGCTAAATCAAAGGATGGTTTCATATGCAAGTTGGCCTTTTACTAGACATTCAGCGATAATGGGTACTATTCACAGAAAGGTGAATAGATTCTATTATAATCAGTCCAATTCACAGAGGTTTGAAAAGTCACGGAAATCCTCCTGGCATTTAACAATGTACACTATATTGCTCTGTTTGTGCTAGGAGACCTGATCTTCGGGATAGACCCACTTTTGGCTCAGCGTGTTTTGCGGTTTCAAAGCAACTAAGATGCAATGTTTGAAAAACATGTCTCAAATGTACCAAAACTCCCACATACAGAATCACGACTGGTTTGTGCTTAGGCAATTTTCTTCTCTCTTCAATTGGCTGGTGCACTGTTTGAAAGGCCTCCAGATTTTTTGGAATAGTTAGGATATCCACTCTTTGCTTTTAAACTGATTCACCATTTTTGACTCTGGTTTGATGTATTGCAAAGTAAAGCGTGGGGCTACATTCATACATGGGGTACAGTTGTAGTAGCAAGGGCCATTATGTCAACACTACTGATGATTGGGTCACTACAGTAAGGAATAGCTTGTCTCAAACATCTGAATGAGTAGAGAATATAGCTTTAAGTGTTGCTTAAATTGAGATTATATGTGAGTTCCTGTGTTAGTGGTCATTCTCCGAAGAACATGGTCTACAACTAAGCTACTGCAGCCCCCTAGAAAGGTTGATTTTTACATGTCATGATTAGTCCCGACATTGTGGGGGTGGGCACGGACTTAGATGGAGAATGGGAGATTAAGGCCAGATGCCCTTCCTAACACTTCAAGGTGGTTTTAAATAAATAAATGATTCCCTTATCAGTCCCACAAGGTGAAATTTGGATTTCTCTGCATTTTTGACCCAAGCTATTCTATAGGAGCAGTG
This sequence comes from Regalecus glesne, assembly GCA_900302585.1. NCBI lineage: Eukaryota > Metazoa > Chordata > Actinopteri > Lampriformes > Regalecidae > Regalecus > Regalecus glesne. Next base: position 11,950 of record OMLC01057697.1, read on the forward strand.
AGCTGCCAATATATGGCACTCGGAGAGCAGTTAGGGGTTAAGCGTCTTGCTCAAGGACACCTCGACAAGCTATATGCAAGACTGGGGATCGAACCTGCAACCTTCTGATTGCTAGACAACCACTCTACCCACTGCGCTATGCCACCCCAGCGAACCACACCATCTGGCTCACAGTTCATGAAACACACACTTCCTTTGGTATTTACTGAAAATAATCAAAGGATCCTTCATCACAATTGTGTCCCTTGCAGCAGTGAAAATCGTAACTTCACGGATGGGACAATATATTCTACATCAAGTAGTTTGTATAGGGCATCATTCTGACTTTTTTTCAAAATGGAAATATGCCTGTGCAAATGCAGTCTTTTTGGGATCCATGGTAGCTCGAGCATCTGTGGAATTTGCCCCGCTGTCAGAGCTGATAATCCAGATGTGCCTTCATTTTTAGTATGGCAATTTTAGTATGCCAGTTTGTTGATTGAAATAAGCTGTGGCTAAGGCAAGCAATGGAGAATTATTGCAGTTGTCTCTTGAACTATGAGAAATTGTTGGTTTTGTTTTCTACTCAGTGATGAATATCCATGGGAAATGTGAAATCTTTACAGCCAAGCTTTCACCTTCAAATTTACTACAGCCATTAATTATTATTTTGGATTATAGTCCAATATAGTTAGAACAGTAAATGGAAAAGGATTGTAAAAGATGCACCCATTTCTCAAATCTCCTTCATTTATTTGCAACTTTGCAAACAAATCAATCAAAAATCCCAACCTGTACTTCTGAGAGGAAAACAATCCACTCAAATCAGTTTCTTAGCAACGTATGCTCAAATGGCCTTTCCTTTCCACAGCAGATGTTGCTAGATGTTTTTCAGCCCATCACAAGAATCAAAACCTGAGAGGAATCTCTCATGCTCAAACATAGAAAGGGAGGCATGAAAACTCTATTGTTTTCTCAATTTTCTTCCAGTATGGAAGGACATGACTAAAAGAAGCATAGGGTAAAGTTTGATTAGAGACACCTTAATATCCTCAACACACACATAGAAATTGTTTCATTATTAAAATTCTTTAGTCACTGATAATCTGACCCCGACTATTAGATATACACATTTTACTATGTCACTTTGAACCTCTAAAACTACTTAGATCCAGGATGTGTTTGACATCCACGCACAGCAGGGTCATCATTTTCATCATGTATATCATATCATCCCTTTCTCTTGCTATCCCATACATGAGTACTCAGTACTTGTAAAATACTCCGAGTAGGGTATTGTGGGTTTGATCCCACTATGGGGAGTCAGGGAAGGTCATCCATGCTCAGGTAAATTTGAGATAAACTCTGCAAAGTGCTTTGAGTGGTCGCCAGACTAGAAAAGTGTTATATAAAGATAAATCCGCTTACCATTTCCTATCATTTACCTACCATTTCACTGCCAGGACAACTGTTGTCCATGTGATGGTGCCGTTGTTCCATGTCAGAGAGAATATTCTCACAAGTGAATTTCTGCTGGATTTGACTATTTGTAGAAGCAACTAGGGGGAAAGCGACCCACTCTGGTAATCACAAATAATAGGAGGGCTCACATAGGCTACAGTGCCCACCATGTACCCTTGTTTCATGAGTACAACATTTATGCTACTTGATCTTTTGATGTGATGAAAAATAGGATTGGAAGTAGGTTTCACTAGTGTTTGTGGGGAGGGAGCATACCCTCCATTCCAACTTCCATCAAAGCCTTAAGGCTATCCTTTTTATGATTTAGCTAAATGATGGATGAGTGCTACTACAGTGGAGGAACCCGGCTGGGAGCTTTCATGGTTCATACATACATTCATCTTTACATGTAAGCAGACATGTTTATGCAGGGCATAATGCCCTGTTTGCTGTTAGAGTGATACGCTTTTTTTCTGGTGGAAAGCATAAATAAAACCTAAAAAAGCAAAAAGCTTATGCTTTTTAAATTCAATATATTTCTATAACCTGCAAACATGGTGTGAGCAATATTCTAAATAGGCATGAAGCACTGCATTTCCAGATATTTGTGGAGTGAATTTGGCTACGCAGCTAATTTCTGCAACCTCTGATGAACTTCCTGATTCATTGGCTCATTCGCAGACATAATACAGCTTGAAATTTCACTGAATAGCACATTTTAATTAATGCATGAACAAACCAATTGATTGAAATGGGTGTGTTTATTATACATGGTTTAAAATATAATGAAGTAATTTAAGGAAAGTAATTTGCAAGCCACTCAATCAATGGAAAACAATAAGGCATTGTTTCAGAAGACAATTTGTCCCACTGATATTTGACATGAAACCTTTTTGAAATGAGTTGCAAATTATAATGCTGCATTTCTTTTTGTCTGAAAATGGCTACACATGGCCATATACTTATTATAGAGTATGTGTGTGTCTGGACTGGAACCATCATCTCAGCATTGTTTTCAAGATTTCTGGTGCCCTTGCATAGATGCCAGTATAGTTAACTTTTGATAACTTCTGATCCAGTTGAACCGATTCACCGTTTTGTGATTCTCTTACCTGGGTTATTAAGTATGCATCAAGACATAGACGCCAGTATAGTTTCAGGTCAGTCTTTTCTATTTGCTGGAGGTCCGGTTGTCGGTGGGGCCATGGTAGGTTAATGATAGAGTATGTGCTCTGGGAACTGGCAAGCCAGGGTCAGTGGGTTTGAAACCACTGAAGGACATCTGAATTCAACCCCCTCAATTCCATCTGTATCCATCCCTACAATGTAGGGACTAATCATGACGTGTAAAAATCCAAATCTCTATTTACCAGGAATTGGGTTTAAATCTGTTTTTTACATTGTTGGAGAGTCACAAAGATCCTATTGTATGGTTTCCAATATCTACCTAGCCATCTATACAATGCCTTGACATCTTCTAACATTTTCCCCAAAGGTATCAGTGAATCCTCCCAGAGAACATAATCTGTAATACTCACATTCATTAGGACCTAGCGCAGTGAAGACTACACAATGAAAGTAAAATAAGAAGGGGAGGGTGTGCAAACTTTTGAGTTGTCAAAACTCTGAGCTTATCCATTTGGCATCAAGGCCCCTTGCTCTCATCATACATTAGTCCAATCCCTTATCACCCTTAAAGCCCAGACACACTTAGGCCTGGGCAGCAGAGGGAACATTGAGTTTTATATAAATCAATACTGTGTCCCCAACATTTTGCTGCTCCTGGCACCCTAGGGAGGATTATAAAGCACTTGGCAAGATCATCTGTGCTCCATCTTTTATTTCTCTGGTTGAAATTAGGAACCATATTTAGGAGTGATGGTTTTGGGGTTTTTTTTGGATGGGGGGTAAAAAGACTTACATTATCCTGAGGGCTATGGTAGTGTTTACTTTTAGTTCAATCAACATGAAACATGTTTGGGGTTGCTGTTTTAACCTTAATATCTTAATACCAATACCAATTTTAAATGTCCTGATAATTAGTGCCCCCATTGTGGGGGTGGATGCAGATCTAAATGGAGTGTAGGGAATTAAGGCTGGATGTCCTTCCTGATGTCCCATGGTGGCTTATAATCTACATCTGGATTATCATTCCCCAAAGTGCATGGTCTACAACTGAGCTACTGTGGACCCCCAGAATGATCTGTTTTTAAGTTTCATGATTAGTCTTCAGATTATAGGGGTGGACATGGACCTAGTTTGAATCCCACATTGGGATCAAACTTGTGATTCTTGACATTCAGGAGCGTGCTCTACCTCTGAGCAACTGTGCCTTCTCTGTTTCAACCTTAATGCCATTTCCACTACATGAGATAGAGGTGTAATATTTCAATGGCTTGATTTAAAGATCAACTAAGTGATTTATTTCCCCAAGGATTTTCCATGAAAGTTCTTCCTACAGCCAATATGAAAATTGTTCTTGCTCTCCACCAACACCCAAGTAAGTGCAGCTGAGCCTCATTTGCACTTGAGTGGAAGGAATAATTACTACTAACCACCGTGGGTCAGTGGGTAGAGTGCATGCCTGGGACTCAGGTGTTGTGGGTTCGCACCCTGCCACGTACCTTGGTAAATGTGAGGCATTAATTGTAAAGTGCTTTAAGTGGTCGATAACTAGGAAAGCGCTACATAAGAACAAATCTATTTACTATAGATAGCTAAACTCGAAAAGTGCTATATAAAATAAATGCATTTACCATTTTAAATAGATACTGGACAGATTCTCATATTTGATACACACAAGCAATGACTTGGTGAGAAAATGTAGCTGGTAAAGACATGCGGCATTAATTTGCTTTCCAACTGGTCCAACAGAAAACAAGTAACTTGGGCATCACTGTCCATTTGTCCATTTAAGGGATTTCCACCATGAGAAGTGAAAACTAGTCTCACCCTCATTCTCTTGCTCTCAGTAGTTTCAACATTTTATCTCAACTTTTTTTCTTCCTTTTAAGCCTAATTATTTTAGATTCTCCTTGTGTTTGTTGATAAGCTATATTGATGACCCCGAATGCTTCCCTTGCACAGGGACTACTTATTTACTTGTTATTTCACCTGAGTGACATAGTGACACCACTTTACCCATTTCTGGCCTTTTCAATTTAACTCATAATTTGCTAAATAGCACGATTTGCTATTTGACCTTGTTCTAAACTTAAAACACCTTTTTAGAGTTGATGTACCATGAGTGTACACTATTCAAACACATTTAAGGAAGGAGAGCCACTTTATTTGGTCATTGTATTCTTAGAATGAAATGTGTTCTCTCCGTTTAATCCATCCTATTATGTAGGGGCAGTGGGCAGCTGCGGCATCCGGGGAGCAGTTAGGGGTTCTTTATCTTGCTCAATTACATTTAAACATGCTTTCTGAAGGAGCTGGGGATCGAACCAGCAACCCTCTGATTACTAGACAACCTGCTCTACCTACCAAGCTATGCTGCCTCTTAATGAGCATATATTCATTTTTAAAAATGCCTTTATAGATTAATTTGTTCTAATATATCACCTTGTATACCTTATGTGCCATATATGAGATTCAAGGCAAACAACTTTGTGAACTTAAGAAACCTCAGAAGTCGACACGTATTCAGTGGATAAGGAGATGGGAACAGGATGGGAATAGACTGTTGCCTAACCAACCGCTGCACTTCACTACATTGGAGTACATTACTTTATCGGCGAGGATTACACTCACTGTAGGAAGAAACCAAAAGAGAAAGAAAGCAAAATAAACCTCACTTATGCAGGAGTCAAACAGTATAGCACCAAGGCCAAATATTGTGTCAGTGCAGGGCTAAATCCCTCTTGGTTCAAACAATAGCACAAAATCCATCAACAACGTGAGCGCCCCCCTGAAAAAAATAAAAAATAAATCCAAAGTTAACTGAATGAAAGAAATGGTGACGAGGAAGAGGGCAGAAAGATAACAGTTATAAAATGAGCCTGATGTATGCTAAGTCCACTCCAGACAACACTACCCTGAAAAAGTGGCTCAGCATATGTGCCTAACAAGCTAAGCTGATAGTTGAAGAGTGTCTGGATTATGTTTTTTTTCTCCCATAGATGACAAGTGGGAACAGTGAACCCATGGGATGTGACACAATCCCCCAGAGTTCTAGCTTCAACGTTTGCTGACATGATGCTTGTTAATATTATTTATTTGCATTTTCATTTCATCATGCAACACACCTACATTGCTTAAGCTGTGGCCTGTTTTACACTGGTTTACGATTATGAATTACCATAAGAGGATTATGGAAGTTGTGTGATGAAAGCGGGATAGAAAGACAGCAACAACAATCCTCTACCAGAAAGAAAAAAAAATGCTTCCAGGGTTTTCTCCAAGTCACAGGTAAAATTTGGAATCTCTGACAAGAGTTTGGTATGATAAAGAGCTGATGCCATTCATGTGGGAGTGCATGCACACCAATAGAGAGACACACATAAACACAGCAGGGAGGTTACCTTCGTCTGATATCACAGAGACATTATGTCACTGTGAATTCTAATGTGTTAACACAGACTGGCTGATGAGATGACACATTACATCATCCTTTATATCATCTGGTTGTAGGTAAACAGTTCATAACCCATATAGGTGAAAGGCAGCAACTATTGCGGTATATTAGGGCAGCAACAGTAGGGGAGAAAAAAACAACATTTTTTTCAATCGGATGCAAGTGCTTAAAGGCAAAACATCTAGTTGTGACTAGGTTGTAAAAAGGCATACATTGAAACCATGCCCTTTTGCGTAAAGCCAAGTGAATTGGCGACTAAGTGGAAACAATATGAGGTGTCACTGAATAGCACAGGGACATACAGGACACAGGAGCAGACAAATGGGGACACTCCACTTACAAGTAAGAAGTACCCAGAGCATGACTGTCTCTACCAATTACATCCAGGTCTTAATCCCCTTCACCCTTATCAACTGTTGATCAGGATGGCTGTCTCTCAGAACAAGCATTAGCTGCATAAAAAAGATAGAAACACAGTGTGACAACTCATTAGCAAGCAGCAGAAATGACAAACATTTCAGACTCTAGGGAAGTGTTGAGTAGTGATAGCCAATGACTGCGCTAGATGGCTGTTGTGCTCTGGGCCTCATGGGTTGCCATTCCTCATCATCAGCACATATTTTCTTTTGAATGGAAATGTCAACAGTGACTTTCTATGTCAGAGGGAACAATTAATTGTGCAATTGCACAGAGAATTACAAACCACAAATGTGTTAAAAATTACCCACTTAATGACCATCAACACGCTTCCATATGTACGGATGTGAAAAGAAAACCAAAGATAGTATCCATATCTATGCCACATCTGCACCACGTTGACTGGCTATATGGTCATCTATATGGATTCATTATTTAAGTACCTTTGCAAAAGGCACTGGAGTCCAAAGATAGCTCCAGCAATAGCAGACTGCAAGTAACCCTGTATTGTGATATGTCCAAAATCTAGCTTTAGTTTATTTGGACTCAGGCCTCCTTGAAGTATTTTCAGCAGCCATTAAGAATCCAACAGACAAAAATGTCCCTGATCACTTCAGCATCATATCATCATATACAGGGACTCCTCTTAATTACTGGTTCAGGTATGTGGCTGACACCTGGGTTAAAATTAAATCTCAGTGTACTAAAGTTCACTGAACACATTAACTCGGTGGACACCCGCTTCAAATTCACCAGGGAGGATAATAAAAATGATGTATTGGTTTTCCTGGATTGCGAGGTGAAGCTTGGTGTTTGGGGACAGTTGATTGTACGTGTGTACCATAAACCCACACATACAGATCAATGTTTATGGTTTGAATCCAACCACCCTCTGGAGCATAAACTGGGAGTAATCGGGACTGTGTACCATCGGGCTGACAACGTTCCTACTTACTCAGCAACCGGGGAGGAAGAGAAGTCCCATATTAAACAGGCCCTTAAGTGTGGTTACCCTAACCGGGTGTTTATTAAAGCCAGGAAGCCTCCCAAACCGAGCTCCAGCCAAGTGGAGGAAGAAGAGGAGCCAATGCACATAGTGATTCCGTATGTAGCAGGAGTGTTGGAATAGTTGAGATGCATAATTTCATAACTTCCATAGAGATAAATAAAATAGGACAAACAAAAATGTAACTGGTTTGAGCATTACTGCTTTTGGAAAACAAGTGCATAACCTCCATCTCCCACCATAAAGATGTGATGTTACTGTATGCTAACAGTAAGGCCAGACATAATATCCTCTATAATAGAATGTGTCCTAAATCAACAGCATTTAGATAATAAACAGGCTTACCAACATTAGATTCTGTGGGGGCATTAAAAGTAATAAAAAAACAAGTTTTATATAACCTCGTGAACAGGCAGTAGAGATTTTTTTTTTGATTGTTTCTTTGCATTTGGGGTTCTTTCTGCTTAAGCAACACTGTCACTTAAAGAATTCAATTGTGGAAGATCATCCGAGAGAAGGAAGAGATAAGATAAGATAAGATGTTCCTTTATTAGTCCTACAGGGGGAGATTACGGGGTTACAGCAGCAAAGTGGAAAGCACAGTAAGAGGGGCATCAAATCTAGAGCATGATATGTAACATCAATTTATACAAGGGGAGAAATATGAACACTATATACAGTAGGAACAGGAAAAATCCACACATTTTTAATTAATGGTATTTTGGTGTTGTTCATGCATTGGATTTGTTCTACTTTGGGAGTAGTGCTGATTATAGTCTGACAGCTGTGGGAAGGAAAGACCTACAGAAACCCTCCTTCAAACACCTTGGATGGAGTAACCTGTCACTGAATGAGCTCTCTAGTTATGTAGTCCTGCATGGGTTGAGAACCATTGTGCATCATGGATGACAGCTTAGCCATCATCCTCCCTTATCCCACTACCTCCACAGTGTTGAGGGGGCATCCCAGGACAGAGCTAGATCTCTTGACCAGTTTATCAAGTATCTTCCTATCCACAGCTGAGATACTGCTGCCCCAGTAGACCACTCCATAGAAGATGGCTGGTGCCACCACCGAGTTGTAAAATGTCTTGAGGAGTGACCCCTGCACTCCAAAAGACCTCAGTCTCCTCAGCAGATAGAGTCTGCACTGGCCCTTCTTATACAGTGCTCTTGAGTGATTAGTCCACTCGAGTTTATTGTTGAGGTGAAAACTCAGGTACTTCTGAGATGTTACTATGTCAATGTCCATCCCCTGGATGTTCATCGGTGTCAGAGCGCAGTGTGTGCAAGAATCCATCACTATTTTTAGGTTTTACCTGCATTGAACTAGAGGTGGTTCTGTCCACAAAGTCCTGAATGAGCTCTCTGTACTCCCTGCCATCCCCATCTGTGATGAGGCAGACAATGGCCGAGTCATCAGAGAACTTCTGTAGGTGGCAGGTGGGTGAGTTGAGAGATGTTTGCAGTGTAGAGGGTTAAGAGGAAAGGAGCCAGGACTGTTCCCTATGGGGCCCCCACACTACAAACAACCATGTCTAATAAGCAGTCCTCACATACTGTGGACGGTTGGTGAGATAGTCCAAAGTAGTGTTCAGTGTAGTGTGAGACAAGACAGGAGCAGAGCAATATCTGACAAGAGACCAACTGAGATGTGTATGTTAGTCTAAAATGTCAGTCAAATGTATTTAAAATGTTGTTAAAATGTACAAATGGTTATCAGCGACAGTAGATGAAGGTACAATTAAGGTGACATAATGGATGATGAATGAGGATTTTTTATTTTTGAAAATTCTTGCAGATTAGTAGAGCTGTTTCCGCAGGTGTGCGATATACTCACAGTGGGATTGGCTAGTGTGATGTCAGGAATCATTAGGAATCACTTCTGTGTCTATTAGCATTAGGTCAGGTAAACAACAATGGCTACAGGAACCAGTCACCTTTTATACAATGAGAGCCTACTTTACCAACTTTCTGAAGGCTGTCCAAATGGGTCTTAACTCCTATAATTAAAATTGGGCAATATCCGTTGGCTCAATGTTAGGTGGAAGTCTAAAAAGGAAAGTCCAGGCACCAATGCTGGCTATAGCTAGCTAATGTAAATACGAGGCATCATTGACTGTCTTTTAGCCATGCTGGGGATTGGTGAATTTAAGCTAGTTTAATTGTTTTCAGCATAACAGTGTAACATATACTTTTACATGTTTTGCTCATATAAATTACGTTAGTCAGTCAGGAAATGGCTGGAAAATATCTGGCAGGGAGGCTTGGCTCTTGACTCAGGAGGGGATGTTGTTTTCCATCACACCGACATACAAAATGTCATACAGTGCACTGCTGATAATGGTGAAGATGTTGGAGATGTGGAACAGCAGCAATCAAACCTTGTTGCAAGGTCTAGGACAGGGGTCACCAACGCGGTGCCTGCGGGCACCAGCTAGCCCGTAAGGACCAGATGAGTCGCCCGCTTGGCTGTTCTAAAAATAGCTCCAATAGCAGCACTTACCAGTGAGCTGCCAGTATTGTGCGCATGACCAAAACGTAGCGTTCGTTGCGCTCTTAAAAACAAGCTAACGTTAGCGGAAGCAGCGAATATGAGAAGAAGAGTTACCCCAAAAAATGTCAGAAAAAGAAAGAAAAACAGATCATTTTCCCTACGAATGGGAGGTAGAGTTTTTTTTTACCACTGTGAAAGGATCCTGCGTGTGTTTTATTTGCGGGGCAACTTTGGCAATAGCAAAGCGGCACAATGTGGAGAGACATTTCACTACGTGTCACACAAGCTACCATGCTAACTACCCAATGCACTGCACGGAGAAAAAGCCCGCGAGTTAAAGGCAGCACGTAATGACTCCCGTCGTAAAGATCATAATCAGCCTCCGCACCAGAGCTCAACAGCACAGAACATTCAAGGTACTTTTGGATGAGCTGTCAGCTGAATATGGTGACCTGCTACTACACACAGAAATCCGATGGCTCAGCAGGGGACGGATTTTGCAACGTTTTTTGTCACTTTTGGGTGAAATCGAAGAGTTCAGGCAGTCCAGAGGTGAGGACACCGTGCTGCTGGAGGACACTGAGTGGATACTTGACCTTGCATTTTTAACAGAAGTTACTGGAAAACTGAACAGTTTGAACTGTGAGCTGCAAGGCAAAGGTAAAACTGTCGCCGATTTGATAAGTGCTTTCAATGCATTTAAAGCTAAGATGAACTTTTTCTCTGTGCATTTACAGAGAAAAAAAGTGCTGCTCTTTCCCTCTGTGCAGATACTGCTGAAAGACAATGCTTCTGCATCTGAGGCTTTTGACAAAGTTGCAGGAAAGTACTCTCAGGGTCATAAACAGAGTTGGGCAAGAGTTTGAGAACAGGTTTTGTGACCTGGATCAGATGGAGCTATGTGTGTCGTTCATTTCTAATCCTAA
>OMLC01057698.1:0-10575 GCA_900302585.1 Regalecus glesne
TATGTGTCATTTCTTTTAGACCAACTCTAATATCTCTGTCCTTTTCCCCAGCTTATTTTTTTTCTCAGTACTCCCACAATACTTCATCCCCTCTTGCTATCTGTTTTCTTTCAAATAACCGACATCTTCATTGCTCCTGAGAAATCCCGATCCCTGCTGTCCTTTTGCTTCCCACTTCCCTTAACTCCTGGTACTTAAAGATACACTGCTCAACGTCTTCTTGGCCATCGCTGTGGACAATCTGGCCAATGCCCAGGAGCTCACCAAGGTACCACACCAAACCAAGCTTCCCTTCCATTATAAGAAATATATTTATTTCATGAAACCAAAGCATCGTTATTCTCAATCTGGAGAACTTTGCTTGAAGGGTATTTTTAAGAGGTTTGAGGGCCTTTGCTTCAGCAGTAAATACTGAAGGAAATCGGACTGCGTTGTAATCGAGTCACCAGATTTACTTTCCAAACTAATCGCTCATCAGTCAATTTTCACAAATAATTGCCTCATGAAATTCATTACGCTGTAGTCTGTATATTTATATTGATGATGTCTCACATGTTACGTAGGAATATCTTAAGATAGATTAGACTCTAGATTCCGAAATATTACAAAATTAAAGGTACATTAATACCAGAACTATCTGTAGCTGTGTTTTTTAGCAGTACAGTATGACTGCCTCTATATAGGGAACTAAATAGCACCATCCAAAAGTAAACCCATGTATCTCCCTCTTAGTGGTTTAAAAAAATCTTCTCTGTTCTATTATAGGATGAGGAAGAACAGGAGGAGGCTGCCAATCAGAAGACGGCGCTACAGAAAGCCAAGGAAGTGGCAGAGGTCAGCCCGTTGTCAGCTGCCAACCTCTCTATTGCAGCGTGAGTACACACAATCGCAAACTCACACACACAAACTCTCTCATTCTCTATCTCTCTCTAAAACACATGCACACACACTGAAGAGCTCACAGGCCTGTGCATGCACAAGCAGACATTTAGATATCCAAGTTCAAACTTGTATTCCCATCCCCTTGAGTGCAACAAGAGCATACATCAGTGTGTGTCTCAAGCTTTGCTACCACAGTAGCTGTGGAGAGTGACACATCAAGTCATCGCCAATGGGAAGAGGTACAAAAAGTATGAACAGTATGCTGTGTTTAAGGTTACTGCTGTATGTGTGAGTGTGTGTACATGTGTGTTTATCCGTTTGTCTCCTATTGTATGCATTTTTGAGCATGCATGTATGGTAATTGACTGCAGCGGGAGTAGAGCAGTTAACTCATTTACAGCCCTCTCCCGTAATATCTATTCCACAAGAGACACACAACTGCACAATATCACCACTAGACTATCTCTAGATAATTGCTTGGTCCTCACTAATCCTCATGACTGGCTGCCTCTCCAGTCAACATAACGGTTGTTCTGATCCTCACAGCCCCTATTCATCAGGAGATAATGAGATGAGAGCACATCATGGCTGAGTGACACGGATGACGTCAGCCAAAATTATATTTTAGATACACTGATGAGTCAAAACATTATGACCACCTGCCAAATATGCTTTTAGCTCTCTATGTGACACCAAAACAGCACTGATCCACTGAGACATGGACTCTACTAGACCCCTGAAGTTCTCTTCTAGTATCAGGAACCTAAAGATTAGCAGCAAATCCTTCAAGTCCAGTAAGTTGTGAGGTGCAGCCACCATAGATATGACTTATCGGTCCAGCACATCCCACAGATATTAAATCAGATTGCAATCTGGAGAATTTGGAGGCCATGGTGACATCTTGAATACTTCATCATGTTCGTCAGATGATTATCAAACCATGTGCACAGTGTACCAGGGCACATTATCCTGCTGCAAGAGGCTGCTACCATCAGGGTATCCCATTGCCATGAAGGGGTGCACCTGGTCGCAACAATATTTGAGTAGGTGGCACGTGTTAGATTGAAGTCCACATGAATGGCTGGACCTAAGGTTTTTCCAGCAGAACGTTCCCTAGAGCTCCACTGGCTTGTCATCTTTTCATAGTGCATCTTCGTGCCATCACTTCCTTAGGTAAACGTTGAATATGTACATAACCATCCATATGATCTAAAAGAAAATGGGACTCATCACTCCAGGTGACATTTGTCCACTGTTCCAGGTTACAGTTTTGTCGTATGTCCATAATTGGTGCTTTCGATGGTGGACCGGGGTCACCATTGGCACTAGTTACCGGTCTGCAGCTTTGCACCCCCAAGTGCGAGGTACCATGCACTGTGTGTTGTGACACATTCCTCCCATAATCATCATTAAAATGTTCTGTGACTTGTGCCAACAGTAGACCTTTTTCAGTCAGTTCAGACCAGATGGGATAGACTTCATTGCCCTCACGTATTGATAATAAACCTTGGGCATCCAACACCCTGTTGCTAGATTATGGTTTGTATTTCCTCAGACGACTGTCTTTAGTTACTCACTACTGCTGACCGGGAGCACTCCACAAGCCTTGCCCTTTCAGAGATGCTATGACCAAGTCCTCTGGCCATAACAACTTTGCTCTTGGCAAAGTTATTTAGGTCTTTACTCCTACGTCTTTCTCCTGTATTTAACACATTGACCATGAGAACTGATTGTTGGCTTACCATCCAACTTACCCAGACCTTGGGTAAGTTGCCTTTGTTTGGAGATAATCGATGTTATTCAATTAATCTGTGAGAGGTCATGATATTTTGGCTCATCACTGCATTTCTCAATATATTGTGTAACCTTTTGAATGATACAGTTGTGTGCATACAGTTTGTCTACCACATGTTTGCAAATACCTCTTAGTATTTGTTTTAAACTAATTGAAAGAATGAGGTTCACCATGATATAAAGAGGTCCAGAGGGTCAAATTTAGAATTCAGTCTCTTTGGACCTGTTTGCATCAAATTTAAGGAATAAAACCTTACTTTCATATCTTGAATATAGATTTTATGAGCATATTGCAGCTTATCTGGTATTCTAATATGCACCGCCACACTACTTTTCTTTGTGGCACTGCCCAACTTTACAGCAAGGAGCAGCAGAAGAACCACGTCAAGGGTAGCAAGACAGTATGGGAGCAGAGGACCAGCGAGATCCGTCGGCAGAACCTGATGACTAGCCGTGAGGCTCTCTACAATGAGCTGGAGCAGGAGGACTGGAAGGTGGGAGAAGGAGAAGAGGTAATGATACCCCCCCACACACACACACACATACAGACACACAGTTTACACATGGTCTCATGTGTTTGTGCGAAGTATGGCCCTGAAGCCTCAGATGTTTTTTGTCAAAGTTTGAGTGGTCTACCACCACTATATAAAAATTAGTCCATCAACATTGACACTTTATATGGTTTTAGTTATTTTTTGTTATTTTTGTCAGAATCTGAATAGTTCTTCTGCGGTAATATTAAAATATTTGGTGCCCGAAAAGTAATGAGCAACTAGACTCACAATACTGTGTAAACAAAAAAAACTATCGTGGATCCACAAAAAGCTGAAGTCGGACCAGGTTCTTTTTTTAAACGTTTCATGGATTTAAGATCATGTCGATGTTTCACAAATTATCTCGGGGGCTGATGTCCCTTAAGCAAGTGAAAGTGTGTTATTATTGTGCAAGCTGGCGCTGCTATGTAAACGACCGCGAGCTGCGTGCTTGGGAGCAATGCATTATTAAAGCAGGACATCCAGAGAAATCTAGAGCGGTATCCAAAGAAGGCAACAGACTCAGAACTGGAGCAGGATAAATTGCAGACATCCACTCTAAAAGAGAAAAAGAAATGAGGGGTGAAGAGAGAGAAAAGACCCTTGCTTATCAGTAGGTGAGTGGATATGGCTCAGTAAACCTTTAGATTCAGCTTTGGGGCAGGTAGCTTTTTTTTCACCACCCCAAAAATGTATGAGGATTAAATTTTTTTACATCATTGTCCACATTGAGTGACAAATGGCATCTTGTTTGCCAAATCGTGTATCTGTAGCTCTGGGAATATGTGTGTGTGCGGTGGGGGGGTTGTGGAAGGATTAAACCCTATTTGGATGGGGTCATTAAGTACCTGCATTGAGGTAAATCACCACTTAGATGTTGAGAAGCGTGTTGATTTGACTTAACTGTTTATCTGTGCATGTGCAACAGAAAGTTTAATGACACTTATGTATCTTATGCCTTGTTGCAAGCCAGTGATTCAAATTCAATTTTACAAGGGCATCATTTAGTATATGATTGCACTGTTTGCTGATTATGTGCTTGCTTCGTGCTTTTTTTAGCCCATTCTCATCCCAGGATGTCATGTATTGATGCGGCTGACAAAGCATTGATATATGACATAGAAATTACCCTTGACCATCTGTATCAGATGAGTCGGTATGTACTGTGGTACTATGTTAGTTCCGTAAGAGGTACTTGTGTCCATTAACAATGTGTATCAGTTCACACTGTGAAGCATGTATATACTTCCACCTACATGTCTGTTTGAGACACTTTAGGTTCATCAACCCTTCACTTGACCACTACCGGACCTGCATGTAATTACTATTCATAAATCATGTTGGTGGTTAGACATTAGAGTCTATGGAATACTCACCATGACCCATGCAGACACTGAAGGGTATTTTGTCAATAGCGTCAATGCTATAGGACGTCATGGGGCTCCTTTTGGAATAAAAAGGAAATGTATTGCGTGTTTCCAAATTGCCTTACAATTTCCTCAGACACGTACATTAGAATCATTATTACTCCCCCTTGCAGTCTAGGGAACCTAAAAACTTTTGCACTTATGCACTTTTCGGTGCGCTGTGTATCAGGAAGTGATGTGTGGATCAGGATTGTTTTAATACCTACTCTCACCAACCCATGGTGAGAACCAACTCCACACTGCCCAAGCCAGTAAAATACCCATTGATTAACCAATTGAGCCGGACCCAACCCAGAAACCTCTCTCTGTCTCTCTCTCTCTGTCTCACACACACACAACCCTCTTCTTTCTTTCTGACCAGAAAAAAATAGCTTTGATTGTGTAAGCAAAAGTGAAAGATGGCACTTAGTGGAACAAACAACAACTTCTTGGTGAGGCCTCAATACTGGAACACATGCAATGACCAAAACCACAATCGCAAATTGAAGATACAGCTTCTAGTGTGCGTGTGTGTGCTTGAAAGCGAGATAGCAGGGAAGGGAAGGTGGACTAATAATGCATGGCTTATCCTATTGCACGCAATGTTTCTCTAAGTTATTTATAACTTGGACGGCTGCTTTGTCCCTTTTTGACCTGCTCACCCAAACCAGTGATGTTTTCTAGTGAGCTTTACCGAACCCGCCTGACCCGCAGGTAGTGGGTCGACCATTGCATTGGTAGTATCAGGCCATTATGCAGATCCTTGAGAATCCCAACAACGTTTTTAATTAACTCTAAGTCCTAAATACAATATCGGAAGGCATTTTTGTGCACCGACATCGAGAGGTCTGTTTCAGATGTTATAATTAGTCCCCACGTTGTGGGGGTAGAGATGGACTTAGATGGAGCTTGGGGGATTAAGGCTGGAAGCCCATTCTGACACTCCACAGTTGGTTCAAACCCACTGCCTCTGGGTTGTCAGTTCCCAAAGCACACACTCCACCTCTGAGCCTCTGTGGCCCCATGAAGCACCCTGCACATTGACATTACTAACCTGGTCCATCCAGATATTATATTTGGATGTTTGCAATGATTCTCTTCTGCTCTTATGTCTTTGTATCTGTAGTGGAAGCAATCACTGATTTTTGTTTTTAATGTCAGTCTAATCTTTAATGTTAATTTCCCTTTAAGCCTAATCCTAAGTAGCAACTTTAAAAGTTTTTCACATATTAATCAACTGTGATGTTTTGATATTTACTGCAAATTCAAATCATGTTGTGGCCAGCGAACTGCTACCTCCACTGCTCGACTTCAGATAATTGGTTGACAATGGATGGATGAAGAGCACCCTAGTTTCCCCTTGTTTAAGTGCAATGTTTTTTCAACTTTTATAAAAACTGCTATAGGGACTTTTGGATTTTTGATTACTTTACTCGACATTATTGATTTTATTTCTTTTTATGAACAACACAGCTGTCGTGTTTTGCAGAGGGACGATCTAAGGGGTCACCATTCACCCCCTGGTAGCTTGCATGTTTGCTTTAAAGCAAACATTGAGTGATATGGTGTTTTACAAATATGGGTGTTAAGAAAACATACAGTGGTAAGGCGATGTGTTTATTATTTATGGCTGTTTTTCTTGTCTTCGTGCTGTAAATTTTCTTGTCAGATTTCACAAAGAATCTGACCCACAGACAACCGTTCATTGAAAAACTCATTGTAACTATTATAAGACATAAATTACTCACAAGTGTAAATGGTTTCTGGTTAGATACTATACTAACATTGTAAGGGAAGTATTTTCTACACAGACAAATGAGTCAAAGGCTGTTGATTTTTGTTTTGTTTGTTTTGTTGCAACTGCCCACATCTGTCCTCTCCATCCCCCTTCCAGGTGTCCTATCCACGAAATGGACGGGGGGACATGAAGACCCACTTGGACCGACCGCTTGTTGTCAACCCACAGGACAACCGCAACAACAACACCAACAAAACCAGACCCGGTGAGTTGCCCCTGGACCAGGAGTACCAGCGTCAGGACCTGGGACGCTACCACTGTTTTGGCCACCACCACTCATCCTACCATCATCACCACCACTACCACCACTACCACCACCACCAAAGGGCAAATGGACCAGGGCAAGAAGAAAGAGAGCTGGGTCAGCAGCTGGGAGAGGACTGCATAGGGCACGGCTTCAGCCTCACATCCTTGGGAAATGTGGATGGGAACACAGAGGGAGAGGAGAGACAGGGCTGCAGGGGCCACCGGCACCGCCACAGGGGATCCAGGGAAGGCAGGGAGACACGCAGTGTATCCCCTCACAACGGCAAAGGAGTGGAGGGGAGCAAGGATCAGAGAAGGCCAAGGCAGCACTGTAGGGCAGCCGGGGATGGGGAGGAGGGGAGAAGACACAGGTCTCGGGGGACAGAAGGAGATGGGGAGAAGCCTGAGGAGAATTGTGAAAGGCGGAAGCCCAAAAGACATCGGCACAGTAACCAGGAGAGGAGCCGACAGCACCGTAGCAGGAGGTAAGTGAAAGAAGTCCGTTGCTTGTGTTTGTGGGTGGGACTATGCACTCACCCACTGTGTTTTGTATTTGTGCATCTGTCAAAATATTTGACTCATGCCCATCTTCATCATTTGTTGGATCATCCATCTTTTTCTATCATTACCCTTCTTTTCATTCTGTCTCTTCCTATTCTTCTATCAAACCTCTTCATCCCTCCCTCACTTCCATCATTTGCAATTTCTCCTTTTCTTCTCTCCATAAACTCTTCTTACCTTTCCCTCTGTTCATTCATATTTGACCAATCTGCGTCCTCCCCATTAGAGAGCACCACAGCAATGGACCAAGCCTCTCCACCACACGACCCATCCAGCAGCAAAACGAGGACCTGGACAATTTCCGCAACAACAGCAAGCTGGCCAGCACTCACGAGCACCTGCACACCCTCCCACCGGACCACCCAGACCATATCAATAACCTGCTTAATCGCCGAGAGGCTGATACGCACGCTCTGCTCCGAAGCATGGACAGCCTCATCTTGACCAGCATGGCCAAGCCTGACTACATGGCTGTGGACATGCCCCCCATCTACCCCTACCCATCCACTAACGCCATCCTGCAAGGTGAGGAATAGGGGTAGAATGGTAGTGGCATTGGTGGCGTAATTATTTTCTTAGTAGGGAACATAGTAGGAATTATAGCCATTCAGAGTAGCTCACCCCACCTAAATATGATACAAGTTACTCTTAGAGTATTGCTTGAGAAAGTTTTTTAAAATATATTTTAATGCATTTCAATTGCCTGTACATTCGACTGGCTGTAAAAGCACAGGGGAAATGAGATGATGGAGGGATTAGCTTTTTGAGGTGGGCGGTTTTATCAGTGGGATATAAGAGCACCATCCATGGTAAAAAACCCATTTTGATCCACATTGAGTTTTTTGGAAACAGGGCCTACCCTGGGATAGACTGGCGACCTGTCTAGGGTGTTTCTCCTCTTGCCACCCAATGAATGCTGGGATAAGCACCTGCAGATCCGGAACTTGACTTCAGATAAGCGGTCGATGATGACATGAAAAAATAATTATAGAAAGCCCATTTTACAGTACTAATATTTTTGCCCATTTTAAATAAAGGAACACGTATAAGCCCTCACCTGTGCATATGTACTGATCACAACTCCACAATGCAAGAGTAGGCATTACTGTCTAAGGATGTGATTTAGCACACTTAACAGTAGAGTGCATGTCAGGAAATGACGAGCCGGCTGTCATGGGTTTGATCCCACCACGAGGTCTCAGAAAGACATATTACCTTAATCCCTCATACTCCATCTAGGTCCATATCCACTCCCACAAAATGGGGTCTAATTGTGACACATAAGAATGGACCCTTTACGGAGTATTGAGTTAGATGGTAACTTGTGGTTGAACTGCAGAAGTAGCTTCTCCTAAAGCTCTATCATTGTTAATGCTCTGGCAAACGTGCATTTGGTGTTTGATAGAGGTCTGTGAGAACCTGCTTTTTGCATCATATCTGCTTGCTCCCACAAGTCATGGTGCCAAGACTGTCCATCAGCCTGCAATCTGCATTCTTTTCAGTCACAATCTACCATACAGCTTGATTTCTGAGTCCTTATTGAAAAGCCCCACACTGGTTTCCATAAAGCTGCTCAAGCATGATAAGACATAAGCTTTGATGAGATTAACCAAATAGCACAAACTCCTACTCTACTGTTTTCCTTGAGCCATTGTTTGCATGGCTAGAAGCTTACACATGCATGTGTGGTATAAAATTGGGACAAGACTTGGCTTAATGGGAAGGGAACAGGAGTTTTTAGTTTTTTCCTATCTGTCTAATCACAATGTTGTCAAGCAGTTATAGCATGCTGCGTGAACATTTAACTGTTGTGTTCTTAATTCAACATTCGTGTTTCATTTATGTAGACAAAGAACTGACATTCACCACAGTCCTGCTCTCCAAGCTGGCCTGCTTTTTCTGTTCTATTTCCTTCTCGCTGTCTTTATGCTTGTCTCTGTCTTTATACTCTTTTGTTTAAAATTATGTCTCAGTAAATAGGAATGCCAACACAGACCAGAAGAAGAGTGAGGAGAAGAAGGAGGAAGATGGGGATGGGGATGGAGACGAGGATGGACCAAAACCCATGCCTCCATACAGCTCCTGCTTTATCATGTCCACCACCAACCCGTGAGTGTGTGTATGTGTATGTGTGTGTGTATGTGTGTGTGTAAGTATTCTACAACCCCCCCCTCCGTCTTTCCACACAAACTCGATCAGTCTTTCTTCTATAATCACTTTTTCTGATGTGGAAAAAAATCTTACTTTTGCAGTTAAGAGGCTCTAAATTGATGCCAAAATCTTCAGTCACAACACTTTCCTTTACATAATGTTTCTAACATTGCAGAATGATTTTGAAATAAATGTATATGTAGGATGTTTCATTTTTACACTGGACAGGATGAGATGAGACAGGATAGAAGTCAGAATCACAAATGCAAGAAAATATAGGATGAAAACGGAGAAACAGGAATTAGCTCTAGCATAATCTCTAAGTCATATGCTTTTATGTCTGTGAACATTTGTATGTGTATATTTCTCTACACACATAAGTATGAAAGTCTCTTTGGTTAGGTCTGTATGTGCATACCATGTGTGTGTGTATATATATATGACTATGTGCACTTCTATATATTTTTATGCCTTTTTTCCTGTGTGCTTGAATGTGTGTGTGTCTGGTTCTCACTATATTTTTATATATTTATATATTTATAGATATTTTTCACATATGTGCATGCACTAGGTTCAGGAAGTGCTGTCACTACATCCTGACTCTGAAGTACTTTGAGTTCAGCATTCTGTCTGTCATCGCTATGAGCAGCATTGCTCTGGCTGCAGAAGACCCTGTCTGGCCAGACTCACCACGAAACAATGTGAGGCATCATTCTGTGTGTGTGTTGTGCATTCTGCGTGGGTGTTTGTGTGTATATGTGTGTGCGCGTGCGTGTGTGAAAGAGAGAGTGTGTGTCTATTCATGTCTTTTTGTCTCATGCTATAGATCTGTAACTCCCATTTCACTCTGTCCCTGTCCATCTCTTTCCATGTTAATGTCCCCGTGTCTGTTTTTCTCACCGTCTTTTACCCTCTATCCTAGCCCTCTTTTTTTACCTCAGTGTCTGTTCTACTTTTTACTTTCTTGTTTTCAGTCTCTTCTGTGGCCCTTTTTCTTCAGTTTTTACTTTTGTGTCTGTATATCATTGTGTGTGATTCAGTTTGTCTCACTCGCTTGCACCTCTCTCTGTTTTGCTCTCTTGTATATATTATGTATTGCCATACTGGGGATGTATATACTGCTGTATTACTCTACAGGTGCTGCGCTACTTTGACTACGTTTTCACGGGTGTCTTCACATTCGAAATGTTGATCAAGGTAACCA
>OMLC01057703.1:0-10864 GCA_900302585.1 Regalecus glesne
GGGTGTTTGAATCCCAGCTGTGCCGTTTCCAACCACAGCCAGAGGTCCATAGTTAGTGGGTCATAATTGGCTAAGCCTCACATGGGTATAAGGGTTAGGTTGGATAAAGTATTCTGGGTTCACTAGTGTCCCCCTCTGGGTCGTCCAGGCCTCTTGGTTAAGTGAAGGGAAAGTACTCTGCTTCATTCTCCTCTGACGGCCAAGCACTGTGCTTTCCCCACCAGACCATGATGTGTGAACTAGTGAGGGCTAGTGGTCATGTGACTTGGAGGAGACACATGCTACAGCCTACTCCTTCCTGTTACGCTCTAGAAGGTCATCAAAAAGAGACAGCCATATGCAACTCAGGGAATTCGGTTCACTGTTGGATGGTCATGCTTTCAGAAGCACAGCAGGGCTGGAGCCTGATCATATCACCAGCCAACCTGTTCTGTCACCAAGTCTCTAAAGGCAACAGTTCTATATCCACCAACTAACTGCTGGTGGCTTTCCAGGGTGTCAAATATATTTTCTTTTTTTTACCTTGAAGCTATAATCTTATGTGGTGCATCAAATGGTGACACTCATGTAAAAAGGTGCAGATGGTCCATTATGAATAACTAAATCAATAGAAAAAAAGATGAGTAAATAGGACATTACAAGACAGAGGTTTAAGTTAACCCTCACCGTCCCTGTTGACTTTGATGATTTTTGCTGGGTAGAAGCGACAGTCTGTCCAACAGGCCATAACCTTGGATCCAGACACAAACATCTACAGAGGGAGACAGGCAGTTAGACAGAGACGGACAGAGAAAGAGAAAAGGAGAATTATCAATTTCATATTCAGTCAGTGCTACCTATGGAGAGAGAGAGAGGAGACAGAGAGAGAGAGAGAGAGAGAGACTGAGAAACAGAGAGACAGAGAAAGAAGGACAGACAAGAAGAGATAGATACAAAGGTACAAAGAAATTCATGCACACACATTAGGGGTGCATGGTTTAAGCAATAATTAGGATCCTGATCATTTTGCTAAATGCCGTAATCTAGATTTTTAATCACTATCATTATGCTCAGTTTCAGAAAAAAAATCTTGATTTAGGGTCACAGTGGCCCAGCGGTAGAACACGGCTCTAAGTCAGGTGTTGCAGGTTCAATGCCACTGTGGGACACTAAGAAAAGGGCATCTGATTCACTGTTAATATCAAAAATATAAATTATCTTTAAACAGTTCTATATTACCTAATTACACAATTACTTACTATGGTAACCTAGAAATCCTGCTATATGTTTATTATTTACTGTATAGGCTTAGTGCACAGACAGGGATTTGGAAAGATAGAAACTTGGACATTCACAAAAAGACAAAGACAAACTCATGGAAAGAAGCACAAGAAGATGGGCCATGTCTTCCTCTTTCCCACACTTTGTCTATCTATCGCTCTTACCGGCTTTGGCCGTGGCTGCTTCAGCCCCTGCTTCCTCAAGCTGATTCGTTCTAGCGGACGCAAGTAGGGTGAGTTCCATGGAAACCACTCGTCATGGCGACGGCTCCACTGGCGATAATGAATCAGAACCTGTTCTTTGTCATAGTCAATTTTCTCTATAGAGGCTGTGTACCTGATGGGAGAGTAAGACCAGGTTACAAAATATGTCCAACTTTATCATGACACAGTTTGAGACATAATGCAATAAAGGGTCATGTGTCTGATGTGTATCAACTCAAATTAATCTCAACACCCTCCCTTTCCTCTGCAAGCTGTATTCTTAGTAAAAGCACAACATGAGAACATATACATATATTATATAAACAGTGTGTGGCACTATGTGTGTGTGCACATACATATACAACAGCAACCTAATTTTGCACGGTGCCTTTCAAGAAACTAAAGGACACTTTAGACTGACATGAAGGGAGAAACAAAAGTTAGAGACTTCAGACCACAGGCCTTAGTAAAACGGGAGGTTTTCATGAGTTCTTTTTTTCAAAGTGTCCAAAGAAGCAGCATTGTGGACCTCTGCTCGAACAGAGTGCCAAGGGGTGGGGGCAGTTTTATTTGGTGATTGCAGTTGACAAGGGAATGTGGGGAGAGCTGAGAGGACGACTTAGTGCTTAGATAAAGCTGGGTGTCATCAGCGTACTAGTGCAGACTTAAACCCTGGTGGTAAAGAGGAGAGTTTCAAGCATGGAGCCTTGTAGCACACTTCAGTTGACGGGCTGGGAAGGAACTGGAGTCTCTGATGGTGACAAACTGTTTCCTGGTTGTGACTGGAACCAGGAGAGAGTGATACCAGTGAGGCTTAGCTGTTCAGATAAGCGGTTGAGATGTGGAAAATGGTGTGGAGAGGTCCAGGATGATGAAAATAAGGATGTGGCCAGAATCAGAAGCACTGAGGAGGTTATTGGCGACTTTGATAAATACAGTCCGCGTAATATGGTGTACTCTGAAGCCAGATTGTGTGTGTGTGTGTGGGGGTGTGTGTCATAGAGCTCACAATTATACATGTGCTGATGAAGTTGGGCAGCAACTGGTATTTCTAGGATTCTATTGAGAAAAGGAAGGTTGGAGATCAACCGGTAGTGAGATCATCTGGGTCCAGGCCTGGTATTTTGATGATGGGGATGACTAAAGCCATTTTGGGGCTGGAGGATATCATACCCAACAAGAAAATAAATGTCCACAATGACTAGGTAAAAGTTAGGCAGCATGTCTTAACCAGGACTGCGGACATAGGGTCCAGGGAAGAGGTGAAAGCCTGTGCCATGGTGATCAGGGGCTTCAGATCGCCAAAGTGATGAGTCATTTGTAGTAATGACATAAATGTCACAGTGGGATAGAATGTCTGTCAGACAGAACAGACAGAACAGCATGATCAGAGTAAACAAACTTACATTGGAAGGACATGTGGCCATAGCACGGATAACACAAGTGCCCGGGGAAGTAGTTGAACCTCAGTCACCACAGATTAAGGTTCGGATGCTCCAATACAATGTTATGAATGCCACATCAGTAACAGAGGCTCTGCAGCTCGTTAATGAAGCTTGAGACACTCAGCTCTAGACTAGACCACAGCAGCGGTACAGCAGTGAAGCTAAAGTAGGATGAAAGGTGGCATAGAATAGTCTAGTCGGGGTGTACCACAGGGTATAATCTACTGTTGAGCAAACTGGTGGATCGCTCGCATGGAAATATTGAGATAAAATAGGATGTGATAGACAGTCAACAATCCAAATAATGCACAACAGATACTATGTGCAACGTAAAGCACAAGCTGATTAAGATTGAGAAGTGGCAATACATGTGCAAGTGTCCTCTCAATCCCATCTGTGCTTATGGGGGTACAGTTGTGCTTATGGGGGTACAGTTTTCTTCCTGCGGCTTCTTCTGCGGATATTTGGGTATATGTTTGTGTTACCATAGGTGTCTTTTTAGGCCGAGTTTTTTTCCATACCAGTTTTTGTGGCTGTCTCGGGCCTCAAGCTGAGCTCCAACTTCAAAGGTGATTCCAGACCTGTCTGGTGGAGACTTCATCTGAGAGATGGAGAGTGAGAGAAATGGGAAAGTGGGGGAGGTGGTGGTGTGGGGGGACATGGACAGATATATCCTTTGAAGATTTCTTACATTAATTACCAGTAAATGAAACTATAATGATATAGTATATTGGACAGAATGTGGGAAGCTGACTGGAACCAGTACTGTTGACATGCCAGCAGTTATTCTAACCAGAATCTTCTGGGTGAACTCTGAACGTTAGCAGAACTTCATATAGAGGCGTGAGAAACATGGATTCAGCACATACACTATGAATTAATGACTGTAACTCAGTTTGTTGTGCTGAGAAATAAGAAAACCAGTCTGGCCACAAGCCTCGACAATAAAAACACTCGTTCAAACTCCCCATTGGACAGATCTGCAGTCTGTCAGAGTTGAGAGAACCGCCCACTGCCCGACCGTCCGCTAACCACAGGACCCAGGCTAAGATGCTAACGCTATCGCGGTTAGCCTAAATCAGTGTTATCAGCAAGGCGAACTTGGACAGTCTATTCAAATAGCACAACACAGGACACATCTCCAACTTACAAACATTATCCATGCAGTCAAATTATGACAAACAACATCGAATACAGTTTTCCCAAGCAGTAGCATAGCTGCCAGTACGTTAAGCTAATACCTCCATTGCCGATAACGGTTCATGGATAAGCTAACACAGCTAGGCTAGTGTTAGCGATGACAAGTCACAGTGACAGCTGCCCGCGTACAGAAGTTTGACATCAACAGAACGGCTCACACGGATCCCGGCGCCGACACGACCCGTGAGGGTCTTGAGTTCCTCTCTTACTTGCTGTTAGCACTGGACCGTAAGGGTGAAGACCACACGGCGGCACCAGACTAAAGCCTTGTTTACCCTGACCACTGCTCCTTAACGGTGACGCCACAGGAGCATGTAGCTGTGATGGTTCATCTGCGCCTGCGCGTAACGACAATGGAAAAAAAGCCCGTCTCCCTGCTGGTATTTGGAGATTAATTTCAATACGTTTGCTCAAATCAAATGCGAATAAGTCCAATTGAGGCGTTGTGCAGTTTAACTGGTGATACAGTGAAGTTGGTGCAGTGCTCCACAAAGCAGGGAACACCGTCTGCAAACTCAGTCTCACTCATGGACTTGATGAATAAAGAGTCAAGACTCAGGATGCTCACATGGTAAGACTGCACTTGTTTGTGTGTGTGCGTGTTATTCATGAAAAAGTGCTGTGGCCTGCCTGAGAAGAGACGCTGTTCCTCAGTCTGCTGGTGTTTGCTTCAAGAGTCCTGTATCTCCTCCTGGAGGGCAGCAGGGAGAACAGGCTGTGGTGTGGGCCGACACACAATTTGAACATGTGTAAATGAAAAACATCATACTGTGTAAATGTCATCCTAAAGCCAAGAGGATGAAGAAGCTTCATCCACACGTCATCGTACATTCATGCAGCAGAATGTGTGCTAAGTGTCTGCTTTAAATCCAGCCTACTGGGCTTGTGGATTAAAAGCATTGCTCAGTGAGCAGAGTGGTCGTCTTGCAAACAAGAGGTTGCAGGTTCGATCCCCAGTCCTGCATATAGCATGTCGAGGTGTCCTTGAGCAAGATACTTAAACCCTAACTGCTCCCTGAGCACCATACGTTGGTAGCTCACTGCTCCTATACAATAGGATGGGTCAAAAATGCAGAGATATCTAAATGTCCCCTTGTGGGACTGATAAGGGAATCATCATCATCATCATCGTTACTGTGTAAGAGCAGTGAGCAGCTGCAGGGATGAAGTCCAGGTCTTTAACCTACTACCTTAGGCCTATCAACCCAGCATGCATGTCTTTATGATGGTAGGAGGAAACCCACACGAACACGGGGAGACCATGGGACTCCATACAGAAGGGACTTGGGACAGGATTTGTACCCCGTACGTTTTGCTGTGAAGCAACATTAGTGAGCGCAGCGCCATCTGCAGGCAAAGGTGTAACACGGGACGCTGAGAAGCACAGCGGAGTTTGAGGTCGGTGCTAAGCGTGTCCCTGCAGGGCCTCCAGCTCCTCTGCAGCCGCCTCGCTTCGGTCGTCGAGGGATGAGCTAGAATTTGATGTAAACGGAGAACGTTCCGTAAACACGGTGCAAGCAGCTGGGGTTCTAATAACATTGCTGTACAAGCCAACCGTTAATAATGTGCAAAAGTTCAGGTAGAAAGCTGGAAACCTATATTTCATGGCCGATGTGTGCAAATATGTGAAGGTGAAAGTCGGACTGTGACGAATCGGCTTGTTTTGACGTCCTGGTGTTGTCTTAACGCGGCTCGACTTAAAAACACACCACGCATGCGCAAACCCACAACTTCCTGCTTTCTGGCCGTTTAAAAACACAGTGCTGCCATATTGTATCTCAGATTTCGGTTCTGCTCGTATTTATGTTATTTTTCACTGGCTCCTGATCCGTCTACTGCTCCCGTTATGCGCCTGCTGCTGTGCGCCGTGCTGTCGGCGCATCTCTTGGCCTCAGTGTGGTGCGACGCCGCGACACATCAGTTTACCGAGGAGGAGATGGCC
Source organism: Regalecus glesne (assembly GCA_900302585.1). Lineage (NCBI taxonomy): Eukaryota > Metazoa > Chordata > Actinopteri > Lampriformes > Regalecidae > Regalecus > Regalecus glesne. The sequence continues at coordinate 6,051 of OMLC01057703.1, forward strand.
GGCATCAGGTAATACACACATCCACACAGAGACCTGACTCTGAAAATAAACTTTGACTAACATCACATTATAATAATTTCAAATTTTCATCATTTTAAATTTAACCAGAGAGAGGGAGGGGCTCCTCCCGTCCAGGGTCTTCTCAGCAGTAGTCCAGCTGCAGTTTATGTCCACTCACACAGAATCCAGGCGCTGACGTAGTGCCTGTCCGATGGATGAAACTTCTGTCTATAGACCTCCAGTATATCCGCCCCTTCCCCTACTCCTCAACCGACTGAATCTAGGAACTGCATCCTCCGCCCTCATACCATCTCTATCTGTGTGTGTGTGTGTGTGTGTGTGTGTGTGTGTGTGTGTGTGTTTTAAGAAACTAGGAACACAAATGTGAAGTTACTACTCCTCAAGTATTTTGGTGGTATTATATTTTATATCAAAGGACCACTTCACCAAATCTCAACCTCATGTCCTTCTACCTGATATCTATATGTGTCCTCCAATATCAGAACCATATGATCACTTGTTTTCAGTCTCTAGTGGCCTTTGTTTAAGTTTGTTCTTCTACTACCATTGTCCTTGTTATGATTCTCTGATCCAGAGGCTGTCTGTTAGCAGCAGCTTGGTTCCTTCCTGTAATCCATGGACTGATACACATTACATTGGTCTAAGTTTGAGATGTATAACAGACATAGCTGGAGAATAACTCTCCCACCTAAAGGTCCTCTTTAACTCTCAACAACACACAACAATTCTTTACTCTTATGGCAAGCATGGCTCAGGAGGTAGAGTAGGTTGTCCAGTAATTTGAAGGTTGCTGGTTTGATCCCTGGCTCCTTCAGAAAACATTGAAGTGTCCTTGAGTAAGACGCTGAAGCCCTAATGACTGCCTGGGAACTGCAGCTGCTCACCTTTCCTCTACAATAGGATGGGCTAAATATAAGAATATAATGACCAGATGAAGTGGTTTTCCTTCCAGCCTGAACTCTGTTCCTAATTCACTTTCCAGGCAACGCATCAAATCCATGTTCTACCATGCTTACAACAGTTACCTTGACAATGCCTTTCCCTATGACGAGCTCCGCCCACTCACCTGTGATGGACAGGACACCTGGGGCAGGTAGGGGAACGGTTGCTGTTAGTGATGTAGCTCATCACCATCCTTGCAGCACAGCAGATAACCTCTCTGTCTTTCTGTCTCTCCATCTTTTTGTCTGCAGCTTTTCTCTCACCCTGATTGATGCTCTTGACACCCTGTTGGTAAGATCCGAGCATGAGGCCATTGGATGATCTAATCTAAGAGCTTCAGTATTGACGTTTAACACTGGAGGTTGAATAACACATTTCTGACTGCCTGTAATAACTGACTAATAACTGATAAACCACGTAGAAGTAAAGGCTAGTCACAGAGAAAACAGATCAGCATGCAGTTGAGTCTAACTTCAGTGAATCTAAACTGAATGAATGATAATGAACGTGGTCTGCTAAATAAAGCTCTTCAGCATTATCAGAGCAGCATTCTGACTGGCCAACAATGGTTTAACCCATTCTTATTCCTACTGTTTGGTTGTGTGTGTGGATGATGATGATGATGATGATGATATGATGGTTTCGATGAAGGTGTTGGGGAACCACACAGAGTTTAAGCGAGTGGCCTCACTGCTCCAGGACACCGTGGACTTTGACATCGATGTCAATGCTTCTGTCTTTGAGACCAACATCAGAGGTGAGCTCAAAGAAGAGAGGGAGCACAGGTCAGTGCCACTTAGAGAAGTATGGAGAGGGTGGGACAGGGATGGAGGGGCAGGGGATTAATGAATGTAGGAAAGGAGGCAGGGTGATGGAAAGCACCAGAAAGGGGAAGAAGGAAAGTGGAGAAGGGCCCTAAAGATGAAGAGAGTGTGAGGAAGTGATGTATGGATGACAAGTGATTTCCACAAAGGCTCATTTATTCCACAGACTAACTGGCTGTGTGTCTGATTGTGTGTGTCTATATAGTGGTGGGAGGGTTGCTGTCGGCTCACCTGTTGTCAGGCAGGGCAGGGCTGAAGGTGGATCCTGGCTGGCCCTGTTCTGGACCTCTGCTGAGGATGGCTGAAGATGCTGCACGCAAACTACTACCAGGTATGTTGTCGGATCAGTTTTATTTGTACAGCCCATCATCACACATCACAAATGGGCCTTAGTGGACTTTACAGTAAAGTAACGTCCTGTCCTTAGAACCTCACATCGGATAAGGAATAACTCCCTTAAAACCCTTTAACATGGAGGAACACAGTAAGAGACCTCAGGGAGAGCCACATGGGAGGGATCTCTCTCTCTCAAGATGGACAGTACATATACGTATAGACAGTCAGTCAGTATATCTTTATGACCACTGTGTGTCAACACTACCCCTGAAACAGGCATTTATATTTCATCTCACTGGATTTCCCCATAATGTAGGTTATGGAAAACGGTTCTCTCACTCTCTTCATCTTGTATAACATGGCTTTGAAAACCAAACTAAATATCCACTCTAGTTTGACTTGTTATGATGACAGAAACACCCAGAAGGACTTGGTGAAGGCAGCAGGGGGCCAGCTTGGATATCCAGGACAGGACCTGGTGTCTGTTATGTTGGTGCCACTTTGTTTGCTGGGTACCGAGTGTTTCATATATTGTATGTTGTTGTCCAGCCTTCCAGACTCCCACCGGTATGCCCTATGGTACAGTGAACCTGCTGCGTGGGGTCAGTCCTACAGAGACACCGGTCACCTGCACGGCCGGAGTGGGAACCTTCATCCTCGAGTTCGCCACGCTGAGTCGGCTGACCAGGGAGCCACTGTTTGAGGATGCAGCCCGCCGTGCACTCCGGGCTCTCTGGAACACCAGATCTGAAATAGGACTGGTATCTATCCATTTATCTGTCTTTTTTCCCGGTTTATGGCCACAGGACACAGCCTGGTGGAATTTGTTCTCTGCATTTAACCATCCTACTGTATAGGGGCATTGAGCAGCCATCATTTGCCACCCAGGGAGCAATTAGGGGTTCAGTATCTTGCTCAAGGACACCTCATCAGGCTTTCTGCAGGACTGGGAATTGAACCTACAACCTTGTAATCGTGACCTCTCTCTCTCTCTCTATGTGTATGTGTATATATATATATATCAAGCTCCCTTCTGTGCTGTTAGACAAGGGAAGACCAGTCTTTATTGACATGTCTGTCTGACCTAGACCTGTCGATCTCCTTTTTTCAACTCTTTCCTTCTGTCTACCTGCCATTCTTTCTCCAAGCGAATGTCTATCTCTGGCTCCAATCTAACACTTCTGTCTGTGTCTGTCTCCAGGTGGGGAATCATATCGACATCCTGTCAAAGAAGTGGGTTGCTCAGGATGCTGGTATTGGAGCAGGAGTGGACTCTTACTTTGAGTACCTGGTGAAAGGCGCCATCATGCTGCAGGATGAGGAACTGCTCCAGATGTTCCTTGGTATTTATACAGGCTCAGTATTGAAATAAAGTGGAGGCAGGGGCCAGGCTGAGTTGTTCTGGTAAATGGGCCTGGTAGCTGTAGCTTGAAAGCCATCTCAAGAAGAGGCCACACTGTGTCTATTTTGATTTGTAGTTGTTCACCTCTGGAAGAGAGAGAGAGAGCAGTATTCTGGTACAAATAACATATTTCCTCTTTAACAAAGCTCCTAATACATATTCAAATTCACTGTCACGAAGAAAAGTAGAAGACAAACACTACCTGCAAGAGAACCAGCACAGTATCAGTGTTGGACCTTAAATATGTGACACACGTTCACACACAATGCCATCAGTCACTAAACCCAGTGATGGTCTAACATGATGTTTAACTCTGTGTGTGTGTGTGTGTTCAGAGTATGACCGGGCAATCCAGAACTACACACGCTTTGACGACTGGTACCTCTGGGTTCAGATGCACAAAGGAACCGTCTCAATGCCTGTGTTCCAGTCCCTGGAGTCGTTTTGGCCAGGGCTGCAGGTGGGCCAACACACACACACACACACACAGAGTTTTTACATATGAAAGTTGGATTTTGTTACACAGTTGTGTAAAATGAAACCTGGTTATAACAATTTCTTTGTTGGCCAGCATCTCTGTAGACATCAAGACATGTGAAACTTGCTCTGTCTTTGTGTTTGTGTCTGTTCTAGTCCCTGCTGGGTAACCTGGACAGCGCAGTGAGAACCTTCCAGAATTATTACTCTGTATGGCGACAGTTTGGAGGCCTGCCGGAGTTTTACAGCATTCCTCAGGGATTCACTGTAGACAAGAGAGAAGGATATCCACTCAGACCAGGTCTGTTAACCGACCAACTACCTGGGTGACTAGATGGCAGGGATGTGTGAATAACCAGTGCACTACGTCTCGATGCATCCTCAATAATCCAGATAAGGGAATCGCAAAAAAGGTGAATCAGTTCAACTGGATCAGAAGTTTATTCAGCGACGTCTCATCACTCATACAGGAGACATCTTTAGTCTGCAGCATCTCCATCCTTATAAACTATACAGATGTATAATGGCTGAAAGCAAGGCTGGGTTCATATGAGAGCTGTTCATTGGCTGGACATTCAGTGGTAATGACGACTATTCACAGAGGACTGGGGAATAGGATCAATCACAGCATTGTCACATGATGACACATGGACTCTCAGACCCCCACCTTTGTTCAGGATGGTGGTTCCCTCTTCACATAGATGGTCTTTAACCCCCCTTTCAAACCAGCATTCCTCCCTATCAAGGATGTGAACAGATCGGAAGAGCACACGTCTGAACTCCAGTCACGTTCCTTTATCTCGTATGCCGTC